>JBCAUA010212684.1:0-20944 GCA_038406235.1 Peronia verruculata | reverse complement strand
TTTGGTTGAAAACTGCATTTTACTCACTAGTGGTGATCAATGAATATCAGACAGCTAGACTCTAGATCTACAATCTACGCTTGCAATGCAGCAGGAAAACACAATTAACACACCAACACCACTACTGGGCCTGGTGTGTCGACACGTGGGGCCCTAGATCTATTGTGTGTGTGTTTGTCTACCAATCTTCTCGACCACCCCAAGGCAGGCCTAGGCCAGATAATAATAATAACAGTAATAGAGAGCCCAGAATGAAAAGAGACACCCAGACCATTTGTTTTTTTAGTAGAGAAAAGGTCGAGATAACCTCCAACACAGGAGGTTGAAAGACCAAGACCTGAACCCGCAGAAAATAACTCGGGACAGGCATTTAACGGTGGTAGTATTTACACAGCGCTTATCCTTATCAGATGAAAAGATGGATTTTTTTTTTTTTTAATATCGCAAAAATAAGGGTACTCGCGAGCATTTAGACTAATTTTGTGGCGCTGATTTCAAAAATGGGCTTCTTTTTGAGATCCATCCAATATTTTAAAATTTTGTCAATCCATTTTTGAACCTCCAGTAGCAGAAACCGCCGCGGTGTCAACAAAATTCGCTCCTCGGAGCGGTTGGTGAGACACCGCGACGGCTCCGCGACGTTTTCCGCGGCGGTATTCCGTCTCATGAGAACAGCTAGAGATCAAACAGAAAGCAGCGGTTTTCAAACACAGCCGACGGACTTTTTCTGTCGCCGCACACCACTACATGTGAAACTGGCTTTAGGATGAATTTTTTTTTTTTTTTAATAAAAATTAAATTTGGAGAAAAAAATGCCCACATAGGATCAGTTTAAACAAATAAACAAATTTAGCACCAAATGCCCCTGTCAATGACAAGTTCTGTTTTCAGTTGGAATTAAATTCTACACATTGTGTTTACCAATCTTATTAATAGTGGTCAAAAGTGTTATGCTGATTCACTAGTAGTATTGAAAATAATAAATGTGAAAAAGATAGGATGTCAGTCTCTTGCAATATTCAGTATTTCTCAGAACTCCTATGCCTTTTGAGAAAAACAAAAAGAAAAATCTGATGGTGATTTGGTTCTATAATAAAGATTTTTCACTCAAGAAACTTAACTCTTTCCTTACCAAGTGGTTTTTCTCACAGCGGTGCCAGAGCATAATGAAAGTTGACGATGACAGTCTCAGATACCAGTGAAATTCAATGTAAAACGAGCAAACAAACTGGAGCCTTTTAACTTTTTTTTTCATCAAAAAGAAGTATGACAGAGTTACTACTCAGAATGACAATTTAGAAAAAAGCACTGCAGCTGTCTGAAACAAAATAGATTCTCACTTGAAGATTATGTTTTTATAGAGATGATTGGCACAGCTGCAGAAATGATGGTTTATATCTAGAGGATTGGCATGGAGAGAGTTAAATTTAAATGTCAGACTATAATGACTGCATAGAATATCTCTGCTGTTAAGAATCAGTAATAAAGTCCTTCCTTTTCTGTGGAAAAATTGTATCTTATTTTATTTGGTATTGTTTGATTATTGTACTTTCAGGATCTGCGGACAATTCAAGCCAATCAGTTCAAGAAAGGAGACTAGATCTTTAGTAGTTTTCATTTGTTTTCCAGTCCATATATTTTTGTTATATGACATCAGAGTAAAATATATTAATCTTAGTATTGAATTATTTATGATTGTTGTCACTGGTTCACATAGTGGAAATGCTAATGTAGGGGCAATATGAAAATATAGGGTTTTTTGTTTGTTTTTTGTTTTTTTTTTACTTTTTGGAAATTGTATATTGTTTGTACAAGTGTTATGTTATTGTTTTCTTATACTCCAGTAGTGTAGCAGAGGAGCAGTTCTTCCTCTAATGTTTTTCCTTACCATATTATTTGCTCAGTTTGGTGTCACAAAATTTTTAATGTTAGATTACTAGTTATAGGTGACCACAGATGTCCTGAATGATATCACAACATATTAAAAATGCAGGTATTATGTTAACAACAAATATCATAAGCTAACTTGTCCCAAAATGGAGGATAGTTTACCACTGTTGACTTCAGATTTCGTACAAAATCCTGTTGCAAAGTTTTGAATTGTGCCAGCACTATTGATTTCAGACACTTTCACAAGTTAATGAATTACACTAGTACTGTTCAAATTGAATTACACTAGTACTGTTCAAATTGAATTACACTAGTATTGTTCAAATGTTAAATATACGTGTCTGTTTTAACTTGTCACACTGCATAGAGATTTACCAGCACTGTTGATGACAGGCTTCTTTTCCAAGTCTGTCACCAAATATTGAAATAGACTGGCACTGTAAATAGTAGATGTCTTTAGAGATTGTAAAAAAGTGTTGAATACACCAGCTCTGTTAAAAGTGGATGTCTTTTTAAAGTTTGTCACTAGATGTAGAATATACATTAACTGCATGTATATCACCATGTTCAGTCTTGACAGTTGGAAAACAATAAACTTTTATATCTTCCAGTCTGGTTTGTCAACTACATTACATTACATTGCAAGATGTACGCAGTAAAAAAACTAATGGAAAAAATTCACTTAATGAATATGCATTTATTAGAGAATGAAATCTGTCCTGTTCATTCATATTAAAAGCATTGAAAATGGGAACCCTTTTGAAATGAAATAGACATTGTGAAGATTTTAAAAATTATGTATTACTATTAGCATGTTTCAGACATTTAAGACCTTTTTAGAAAGACAACTTTTCGACTTCTCAATGGAGTCAGTTGGCTTTGTTGTTGTTCATCTGATTTCATTTAACTTCGCCGTTTTCATAAAGTAAAGTAAAGTGTAAAGGCTGGCGCACATCAAAAGGAGACAAAAATTTGGACTACAATTTTTTGTTCTTCCCGTGCATGATGATATCTTAAACTTCCAGTAATATAATGTGCCAATAATCAAGGACATACATTTTTGTCAAAGCTGGGTGACCTTATCAGGCATGACTAGCATGAGTAGACAGTATCCTTCAGACAACCACATTAGATTTAGATTGTATTTCTGTTAGGAATGTCAGATTTCCTACTGTAAAAAAAAGTAAAAAGTAAAAGTACCATCCCTTGATCCCCCAAGAGGGGAAATTGTTTTGGCCATTTCAGGCCGCGCTGCCGCAGTGCAGATTTCCTACTTTAGTGATTTCCTACTTTTTAGCTGTCAGTAATTTCTCTGTTGGTCCCAAATCCGGTATTTACCATTAATATACATGTACTTTAGTTTTACATGTTGCTAAAGAATATACCAGGAACTTTTCCTACTAGACAGATTGACATCCCAGTTCTATATTTTCTTATGATGAAATGTCAAAATTTACCAACAGTGTTAGCGACAAGAACTATGTTTTTGGCAACATTATTCACTGTTGGTCTACATATCTTTCTCTTCCAAAGGAGTGGTTACTTAGGTTGTATTATGTAAATTTTTTATCCATAGAATTTTCCATGTTAAATGTTACTTTTTCATCTTTTTTTTTCCCCTCAAAATAACCTTCCTATGTAGGGTGAATTTGATATTATGTCAAAAATGCTGGCAAGATTTGAAGAGTTTAGTGCTGAATTGAGACTGAGTGACTTATGAGTCATTAGAAAAAGACAATGAAAAGTGAAGTCTGGTTCTTGCTGTCTTTGATGCAGTCCACTTTCAAATCAGATTTTCTCACTGTCTTGATTAGCCTACAAAGCAAATGTTGCTATAATTTCTTTTTGAAATTTCTGTCAGTGTGTACGATTACTACGATGCTATTTTCAGCCAAATTTTACTTAAACTGATTGTACTCGTAACCTTTTCAATTAATTGTCAGCTTTGTTCCATTCATTATTTTTTATTAGCCATTATTACATAGCAATTTTTATAAAAGTTTGTCACAATAGCCATCATCATCATGCCATCATCTGTTGGAAAGGATAGATGTTTGTAATTGAGGCCCGAGATCTTATGGATTATTCAGGGCATTTTCTACAAAAAATCCTTGGCCATTTCTTCTTTAAGTAGAAGATTGTTTTTTAACTGCTAGGTAAGATCTTTTGATTGTGATTTTAACTTTAAGAGAAATCTAAGACCTGTTGAAACTCCATCAGCAGAATGGAACTCCGAGGAGTTTTACTGTATAGTAAAGGAATTCATCAGTGAGTTTTATGATGGTAGTTGGTATTGGGGCAGACCTCTTGATCAGTGTTACAGCAAGGAATTTAAACCAATGGTATCTTGTATCATAGCAAGGGCTGAAGGCTATCAAATGAGCTGTGATGGATCAGTAGTGGAAAAAAAAACTTGCGGTTGGGCCATCAGGACACAGGGTTAGAAACTCTGGGTTTGACTCCTATCTGTGTCCCATGACATCCATTTTAAAAGGGGTACCCACTTGCAGAATGTGAATGATATTGTTAGACTGAAAATAATTTAAGCACCTAACAATAGTCATCCATCCTGCATATTTGCATAATACGCAGGCAATCTTTGCCATTATCCACTGACCCTATCACAGTAATAAAACTAATAGATTGCAAAATGCCCAGAGTAGGTACTGTTAATTACTACAATTAATAGGATTGCAACAGAAAGTGAAGTTTTATTTACTAGAATGCCAAAGATTAACAGTCCTTAGTAATGAGAGGATAGGACTTGATTTTATTGTATCTTTCAGTTTCATTTTCTTGTAGACTACATACAACATACCCCAGGGTCCATGTGCATTTCTCTTTGTGTCTTATTTTTTTTTTTTTTTAATGTGGCTTGTTTCTTTGCTTTTTTTTTTTTTTTAACTTCTCTTTGCAGCACCATGTGTATGTATAAGTTATTACTATATGTTTACATGAACATAAATTTTGTTCAGTTGTTGGTATGATTGTGATTTTTTGTAGTTGAAAGGCATTATTGGGGGAAAAAAATCTTGATAGTACTTAATAGATTTACATGTACATGTATTTTATTAATGTCTTACAATACAGAAATAATATCAGAATTTGATTTATTGAAATTAATATCGAAAACAAAAATAATTGGCTATTCATTGGTTCAATTGGTTATTAATCGTTGTCAATACAGATTTTGGTGGAATGAAATATGATTAATAACTGTAATTTTCTTTATAAGAATATTCCATAGACTGTCAAGTGCTGAGAGAAATAATTGAACATCATAGTCAGATTCTTTTGATCAATGCCCTGAAATAATTATTCAGTATTCTTATATTGCAAAGCTGCTCAAGCAAGTTTATTTTCATCATTTTTCATTTGCTTTTGCCCTCATAATGTCTGGGTAGTCTTCCTGGTCATCTTGTTTTGCATCAATTATATGTCATTTGAAGTAAGCAATGATCACTTGATTGAAAGTTGTTTTATTGCTCCCACTTTTGAATGATCTGGGCTTTTTGCCAACACTCTCCGGTTTTGAACGTTACTTCAGGCATGTTTTTTTCTAGCCAACATTGAGAGATGAAAATTAAAATTCTTGTCGTCGGACAACAATGATTGAAAGCAAGATTCAGAATTAAAAGTTTCTATTCATTTATGAAAAGTCCTAAGTGCGTGGAGTTTTGAAGGAACCTTAGCAGACCCTGAAAATTCTGAATTTAATATAGCTGAAATTAATTTGTTCATCTTTTGCTGCTTAGCTTTACTTGAGAACAGTTTTTGAATGTAAGCAATTCTAAAAGGCATCACAATAATCACTTGGGGAAGGGGGAGGTGAGGGAGGGAAGCTTGCAACAAGATTTCTACTTTCTCTCCATTCTGCAGTGTGGGAAATCTGGAAAGTTTGGAATCAAAGACAATAAAGAATTTCTTTGTTCTCGAATATCAAATTCTTGTGCCCTTTCAATATGGGTCCATTGGAGATGATTAAAAGGAACAATCTTCACCCTTTCATTCACTGTAATCCATTGTTTATTCTTGAAACTGAAAATTTGTTTTTTGATAGGTTATGTGTGATTCCAGCCTTTTCAGATATGATATTCCATGCTATGCTGCTTATCTTTGTTTTCAGTTTGCTTGCAGCTCCATGCCTTGATTATTTCTCAGTTAGCCATTATGTTATACAAAAGTATCTGGTGTCATAATCTTTTTGCTATATTTCTTACTGGAAGACATTTCTGCAATTGAGAGCTATACGTTTTATAATTTATATTCCATTTAATTGTATTGCATGTCTCAAAAATTCAAAGTCTTTTTTTGTAATGTTATTTCTGATGAATAAAGCACATTTTATTTAATTTTTTTTTTCCAATTTGTTTTAATGATTATTTACTCCTGAATTGAATTCATTGTGATCTGAGCGTACATTAGTGCTTATCAATTACGGGTGGTGATACAACAGATTTCTTGCCAGCTATGATATCACAGTTTCTGTTAGAATAGCCTGGGCTTCGAAGTAAATCATAGTTGAACATAACATTTTATAAAAATATAATATGTAGAACTGTCAGACCGGCAACTAGCAAAACAATTCAAGAAAAACAAATTACACAGAAATCTATAACTTGATTGTGATGGTCAAATATCTGCCAAATTTTCGAGCCAACTTGACTCTTCTTCAGGGCAATAAAGGAAAATATGAAATGTAAATATAGGGTATTGCTGTACACGAAAGGAAATGTTAATAAAATGATTTGTTTAGTTGAACATAACATTATTGGGTGCATTTCACGGACATATACTTCAGGTTGCTCTCAATGTTTTGTTGTTTGAAACTGACATTAGATTGAAACCAGTGGGGAATTTGAAAGTATATTACATGTACGTGTGTATTCAGGTTCAGTTTTTTTCTTATTTATTTACCTGTATTTTATATTGGCACTGCAAGAACATGCATAGTTCTTTCCTATTATAAGAAAATCTTATTTAAATGCAAGGGCAAAGTTCAGTAGACTGACTGCTCATTTTGTTCAGTATTATAAACAAACTGAAAAATCATCATGCAAGATATGATAGAATTCCACAGAGCAGGTTGGAGGAGATTGGTGCCTCAGCTTCACAGATTACAGATGTTGGAACAAATCAGTTATGTAGAAGACAAAGATGACATCTAACAAAGAATATAAATTCATGAGATAAAGAAAAGATCAAATGTTAGCATGGTGCAAAATTTGTATTGCCGTGTCATGCGATTCTGCTTCTGTTATGGTTATGTTTTGCTTACAATATTATAATTAGTCCTGAAGTGAAAATCTGTTGATTGGTTTAGTCTTCCATTGGTTTTAGTTTTATGTATATGTATTACATAGTGGTTACTAACCTTAGCTGTATCATCATATTTGGAGTATGTTTTTTTTTTTTTTTTCTCATAGCAGTCAGTGTTATATTGCAGTATTGTACCATTCATGCAGCAATAATGAAACCACAGTTATGATACAGAACACAGGCAGACAGTTTGTTACAGTAATTCGTTACATGCTTTTATTCCTAATATTATTAGTAATGCTGTTGTTTAATTATTTTTTGTTGCTGTTATTATTGCTATTGTTAATTTTATTATTCCTACTAATATGATTTAAAATTATTGTTGTTGTTATCACTACTATGCTGCCATGGCCCGAGTTGCTGCCAGTTGCACATTTTTTATTTTGTACAAGCAAACATATCGCACACATATTGAAAACTTCACAAAATGTAATCGATACGGTTGCAGTTTCAATAAAGAAGGTATCTTTCATGACAACACTTTAAATGATTATAATTGAATAATTGGATCATTCTTTATACATTGCAGATGAAAATTAATTTGCCCTCCTGAAATTTATTAAGTGCTTGAGATTGAATTATAAGCACTGTAATGGGCACTGGTGAAGTGATGAAGATGAGGAAATTCCTCATTTAATCTCAGATTCCGGACTTCAGAATGGCCGACTACTGAAAAACATAATCTTTTACATGTATATGATATGGCTAAGACTATGGCTTTTCTTTGGGAGGCTGAAGGGCTTGTTAGATTAAGTGCATACATGCTCATAGATGGTATGGGCATGTAACACGTTCAGAAGGACTTGCAAAGACCATCCTGCAGGGAACAGTAGAGGAGAAAAGAAGACAGGGCGGACAGAGGAAGAAGTGGGCCGACAAAATCCTTGAATGGACAGGAAAAAGCTTCGCGGTCACACAAGCACTCGCACACAACCACACCAAGTGGAACCAGCTGATCCAGCATTCATCTGTCATGAAGGGCCCCTATGACCCTGGCGGGTTACGGGACCAGTAACCAGTAACCCGTAATACATGTTTACATACAACTATTGTAAATGGTAAATCAGAAGTTGTCACAGCATTGTAGGGCAAGGCAAATATTGCTTCCATAACGGTGATGCTTTCATATTTTATTCACAGATTTCTAGTTTTCTTTGCTCATTTGTTAAAACTGTCTCAGATGTAATCACAGTCTGTGTCAGTGGTTCGATTTAAGATTTCGTCATAAACCAGTAGAAAAATTGACATAAGACAGTCTTCTACACATGACTATCAGCATAGATTAAGATATAGCCTGTAGAATTTATCTGATCGTCATGTTATTAATATGATTATTTTTTTTAAACATTTATTAGTAAGATCAGAACATCAGTGGTATTTGACAGGGTAGTGCTTTGTTATTTTCTTGGAAAAATACAATTATTGAAATGAGAACAGGTCGTCAAAAACTGTGATATGTGAGAAATGCCAGGCAATGACTTTTGTCACTGTTTGTGAACCTAGTACATGTATGTATAAAAAAAAAAGAAGAAAAAAATTAAATGAATAGCTTTTGTCTGCATGTTTTCTCTTTTACAGCAAGAATATATAGCTATGATTGTAGATAGAGACATTAATATTATGTACTGTATCAACTTAACTTGGAAATGGATTATCATTAGTAAATATTCACTAATATTGTTTTTTAAATATTTTTGTGAATAAATTATGGGTAAAATCAGTTCAAGCCTGTTTTAGCTTCATTTTGTCAAGGTTCACTGTCTTTTTAGATTACATGTATGTGCTCAAGTGTTTTTACTTCTTGATTCTGTTACACTATCGCTCATGAGCCTTTTTTTTCATTATTGATTTTTTTAAAATTGTGCTTTCTTATCAAGCACTTTCTCAGTTGTTCATTCCGTATGTTGTGTGCTTGGGTGTCTTCTTGATCAGGATTTTACAATTTGTGTTCAAGTGCTCTTGACTGTTGGTTCTGTCATTTTCTGAGATCGTTTGTCATTGATTGTACTGTTTTGATTTTGTTTGTTTATTTGTTTGTCCAGTTCTGGGCCATAATATTTTGTTGTGTTCTGAGTACTATTACTGTTGTTATTGATTTGAATAGTCTATATTATGTACTGCTCTGCAGTGTTCTTTGGTCCAGTGATCTGCTTACTTTCATGGTAACATGCTACATAGAGGCTGAGAAGTTTATAAAAATACATAAATCACATTTACGGCAAAGCCATTGAAAAGAATTTCACACATGCATTTCTTTTTTTTGTTGTTGTTACTGTTGAGTTCTAATTTATGAGCAAATGTCTGATCACACTTTATCATTTTATGATGGCCTCAGTTTTTCAACTGCATTTCCCTTTGTCTTCTGTCATTTTGCCTGTTGTAACATGCTTGTTTGTTCTGAAGAACAAGACAATGACAATCAACAGTCCAGGCAACACTCTCATAATCCCAAATAACACTAATGACAGTACTGTGACATGCTTTTTATATTCAAACCGAACAATAGAACAATTCCACTTGTCAATAACAATCTCACAATAACAAACAGCCACTTTGTGACATAACTGTGACATGCTTTTGTATTCTAACAGAACAATTCCAAGTGTCAATAATCAGGAAATTTATTGTCTCTGCAATAACAAAAGGCAGCATAACCATGTTGTTTGATTTTTATTATTTTGTTTTACTTACAATCAAATCTATTTTCAGAACAAAACAAAACAAAAAAATAGGTACACTTGAAAGCCTAGCACTAAAGCAAATTCATTTGTGTCCTGACTCAGAGCACACTTGTAATAGACCAGTGTTACTTTTGAAACTGTATTGACAAACAAATTTAATTTGAGAAAAAAAAAAAAGAATAATGTGGGAAATGAGAGGATTAAATAAAACTACGTGACTAGCCAAAAAAGTATTGTCTCCTAAATTAGAACATAGCTCCACCTGATTTACACACACATAAAACAACATCTCCATAACATTCCCATACAGATCGCACTGCATCATCAGAGGTCACACCAACACAGCCACTTACCATGAAAATCCTTGAGAAATGAAACACAATGAGTGCATGTCATGCTTGGAAAACTGCATGTAGGATTATAGATGGTACTATGGTTTCAATCAAATTTGATGTAAATGAAAGATTATGAATCATGTAAAATGCATGTTGAAATTACAAACCTAGTCACAGCATTTCTCCTATTTCTCTGAGTAAAGTGCATTTCAATACAGATTAACATCTAGCACCCTTGGGTAAAAAACAATATTTGAAAACTGATTTATCATTTATATAATACTGATATATAATTCTTAGTTACCCATATGATATCCCACCCCATAATTTCCATCAGTGCCAGCTACTTTACTGAGCATAACAGCTGACCAAACTTTCACAAATGGACAATGTATTTCAGTGCTTTGTTCAGTCTTTTTTCACCAACCACACTAAAAAAAAAACTACATTCATAGCAAAAATTCTGAGGGCTTTCCCGTAACAAATGATAAAAAGAAAAAGACTGATTCCTCTCTATCATATTGAAATCATGAAAAAGTCCAAGTCCATATATTGAATGATACAACGGATGCTAAGAGTTTAACTATCCACTGGGTACAGCTGATGCCATACATACAACGCCCTGTTTATCCAATTTCTTCATGCTCACCCAAGTCTAACAACTTGCTGTCATGTGCAATGTGATGTTCTTCACACTATCTCATCTCTCAAATGCTCTCCAGACTCATACTCAAGTTACCTGAATAAGATTTTCATCAAAGCACTCTTTACACACTGATAACATTCATGCAAGCTTTCACAGCATGTTTAAATAAAAATCATATGTATCAAACAGTAAATTATTTTACCTCTCTCCCTCACCTTCTAACTCTTCCCCACAAGCAAAACGGCTAAACTGTAAAACATCCACTCCATTGAATCGCAGTAATTCACCTACTGTCATCGAGGTGTCCAGCAAAAATTCTTGCTGAAGAAGATTATCCTCCTCAATATCTACAGGTAGGGTACTATCGGCATCGGAGCTCAAATCACTTAAGTACCCAGAATCTTCTTTTCCTGATGCTATGGAATTCTTTGTGTTATCTGTAGCTTCCTTCTCACTGATGGCATAAACTCCTATTGCCTTTGGATTCATGCCCACTATGTGCTGGCAAAGATGGTGGCCTAGATCATCCAAATTCATTACTGGTTTGTCTTCCACCACATTTGGTTTCATTTCCACCAGAGCTCCATATTTACCCAGTAGAACACTTTTGTTCGATCTACCTGAGCCTGATCACAGAGAAAAAAAAAGTCAAATTAACAAATAAATTAACTTAAGCCAGTTTCTCTTGCCTGAAAGGAACATCATTTTTCAGAGTAACAGTTGAAATAGCATGAGACACATACAGTTATTCACCAGGGTTTTTTTTTTCCTCATTAAGTAACAGTTTGACCTCCTACAAAGATAACTATCATAACATCTGAGATGCGACACGATGAAATCAGGCGCTCGTCAAACTGACCCGACCGGAGAAATCACGTGTTTTTCAAAAGTGAATGAATTTTTAGGCAATTTTCTTTTCTTCACCAAACCCTTCTATATCAAACTAAAAATGCATTCCAGAGTTTAAATTACTAAAATAGATCAAGTTAAAGCCCAAAAATTGTAATTTAATGGCATTGCCAAACAAGGATTAATAAGGATATAAAAAGTCATCGGCCATTTTCTCGATAAATTAGCCAGCAGCAACAGGTCACCCCCATCATCTTTATTTGCCAATATCTCAACTTATAATTAAGGAAGAACAATCAGTTTTCCACACACAGGAAGGAAAATGAATAATTTTTACAATAATAACAATATCTCCATATGCTCCAGATTTGACGAGAGCCTGATTTCATTGTATCACATCTCATTTCATCTAAAAGTATCAGAGTGATACAGCAGTGTCATAGACTATATGGAGAGGTAATTTACCCAATATCTATAGGATGAACAGGTAGACCTACCAGAAGGATGTACATATGCCGAGAGAACGCAGCCCTCATTTGCTCTTAGAAACACTCCACGTCTCAGGGCCATATTTTCTCCGAGGTTGCCCACATTCAGAGCCACAATATCGGCCAGGGAGGTCTGCTCTGCTGTTGTTATTTTGTTCAGATCGTCTTTTGTTGCTGAAACCTGGAACAGTAAGATATCACAATAAAGAGTTTCACATGTATGGAGTATCAAAAAAGCAAATAATTCTCTAAGGAACTGATATTTCTCATTCAGCTTAAGTCATGAGCCTGTCAAATATCACATGTGATGTCTGAAATCCACACTTTATTGCCTGTAGTATATCCCTGAACTAATCCTGCATTATCATTTAGACAAGTATCAACTCTGAAAAAAACTCTTCTTCCGATGACAAAACAAAAAACTCAATTACCTCATGACCGTTCCGATGATTGCAAGCAGAACTTTTAGAAAACAGGAATACCTACGTATAGACATCTGCCATCATTGAAAATATGGAGATGATACATTACCATTGCTTCTGTGGACCTGTCAAAGTGGACACTGCATTCTTGCACCAACTTGGTAACCATGGCAACAAACTTCTCATTACGAGCCACAAAATCTGTTTCACAGTTTACCTGCAATCAATTTATAAGAGAAAATGTCAGGGGAAAAAAGACAAGATGTGTCAATGAGAACACTGAGTAGACGCATTGGTAGCAATAGTTTTTGAAGTTGGAGTTATATTACTCTAAGAAACATTTATGAATGGAGAGTGACCATATTCAGATCTCTACGTTGTTCATAATAATATGATAAATCAATACAATAATTATAATATGAAGCTACAAACTGGTAAATACTATTGAAATATTTTCAGTTGCCCTTTCAGAGGGCCTAAATCAGCTGGGGAAAAAAAACAAAACATGACTAAAGAGCTTGCAAGTGTGAGGAGAAAAGACAACAGATCAAAGATAGAACAAAAAACAAAGAAAATTAGGCAACATAAATCATCTCATAATTTGAAGATACAAGCATGGGGGACAATGAGAAAAGGAAAGACAATAGCGAATTTCAGGCCAAAGGCAAAACTCCTATGACATGTAGCCAGCCACAGTCTCCTATGTCTCATGCTTCAGCATTTGGAAGCAAGCAGGCACTTTGAAAAACAATGAAGAGAGCAACAGGAGTTCTCCCAAAAAGCCAGCAAAAGTAGGCAGAGCAGTTAAGAAACTGCTGAACACGTTTATACCCAGTATCGAGAGAAACAGGGGAAAAGAAGAGGAAATTTCGGAAATTGACAAGATCGTGCAATAATAATTCTATGAAAATGATATGGTTTCCAGGCAGCTCCCAGGAATAAGAGATTTTATCAATGTGGAGGTAGATGGACAGAACCATCGACTGCAGAAAAACAATCTCTCATCAATTGTAATGGAAAGTACTCATTTTCCTGGCAATGATTCTCTGATCTCCATGGCGGTGTGTGAACCAGCTGCTATGAGGTGCTGTTTAGGAGACTGTAAAATCTGCAGACATTTAGGAGAGCTTTTATCTTAATTGTAGATCTTTTGTTGATTACATTACAACACATAATAATATGATTTAGCATAATTTTCCGTGCAAAATTAGTATCAAATTTGAAGACTGTTGAGTCAGTTACCAATATGTGTTACCACAATTATTATTACCTATTATATTTTTTTTACCTTAAAGACCACTGATATACAGCTTTGAAATGTTATGCCCATGTCTACTTTCTATGACATGTTTCAAGATTGTGGAAAAAGAATCAGAATGAAAAACCTCCATAATTCACAGAGGTTTCAATGTAAAATTTGTGTGTTCTCATTTTTCCAATTTGTCCACGTTGTGTTGGACTTTTCAGCCAGCTACCAAGTAACTAACAGATGGATAAGAAAATCTTTGAATGCAATAATATTCAAAGTCATGACACACAACTTTAAGCTAGTCCCTCCAAAGATAACTACATGTATACAACTTACATTTAACCTCTCTGAATGTTGTGTCAGTTACCTGTAGAATTGCTCTTCTTCTAATATTTGTTTCATATCCAGATATTAATTTAGCCTCTAATAATTTGTAAATAATAGATTTTAGGAGATCTACTATACATACTGAGCAGCAAAAGTTGTATTTTCAATTAATGCTATTTGAAAAAAATTATTATGAACAACTTAGAGATCTCAATATGGTCACTCTCCATTCATAAATGTTTCTTAGAGTGATTTAACTCCAACTTCAAAAACTATTGCTACTAATGTAAAAGCAAAACAACTACTAGTGTTGACATTTAGAATATTCAGAAACTGAACTATCAGTGTGTCCTCTGAATTCTGAAATGTGACAAACACAATAAACAGCATACATGAAAAATAAAATGTCATAATAATTGAGCATTTTAAACAACATTAGTCAGATAAAACTTAGCACAGAATGAACAAAATGGTTTATTATTTAGTATGTTAAGTCAGTTATCGAATATACTTGTTGCATCAGTTACCATGCAGTCTATGAATGACAAATTCAAATCAGTTATTTGGTATTCTGCCTTCATGAGTTACTCAACTGCTAAAAACTCCAGGTTTATCATCTTCCATGGCTATATTTTAAAGAAGCTAGAAAACCGCTTTTTCGGTAACTGACAGTGACACAACAAGTTGCGCTCAATAACATAAAGGGGTTCACAACCTCTAATTATCATGCTGTGGAATCAAAAATACACATAAAGAAGAAGATTCATTTGATTAAAGAAAGAAGTTCAACTCCCTTGATTAGGGTTATTTAATCAGTTGTATGGGTGTCAATTTTTTGCTATTATAACAAAGCCAGCACTACTTCCTTGGACACACAGCTTTCAAAATGGCTGCACGTCATGTGATATGCATTCAGCACAAAAATATGGTTTGTAGTGAATGCACTGATCATCAATGAAAAGAAATAAAGCAATTTTTATCACATGTACAGAAATCTAATTCTAACCCCCTTGGTTGACCATTTCGTGGAATTGCACGGAAACAAAAACTATAGAATGCTGGACACAGAATGAAGGCTAGATTGAAGGGGGAAAAAAAAAAAAATTGTGTTTCAAACTGCTCTGCAGTGCTCATTCTCCTCACCTCAATCATTGTAGCACTTTTGGTGTCGCCAACAACAGCAACTAAACCTTGCGACATTGGCCTTGCTTGAAGCTTTGTTGCCCTGGCCCAGCCTTCCTTCTGAGCTTCCTCTAAAAGCCATTTCTTTGCCTGTGGATGAGAATTTAGCAACATATATATACACAAAAATGCAAATCACCATTAATTCATTATGGACTCTTTATTGTGAAACTACACAGTGTCACAAAGAACACGAATTTTACCTCCATCATGAAAACAGAATGAATAGTGTAATTTCTTTTGAATCACTGTCATTGCACATCCACCATTTCCAGGCAAAGTCCACTGATTAAAGTAGGGACTGGCACTCATCAATAATCCAGTCAATGAGTATTTACATCTGTTGAAATCGAGGCTCAAAACATTTCTTATTTGAGATCCGCTGACAATCTCTTTGCTTTATTTTCAGTGGATTCCATTCAAACAACCATCTGCGTGAGAGTATTTTAGACTTTCTCATTTCAGGTCCCATCTATCAATATCTCTTGTTAGTTTCACTGCTAGATATTTGGCTGAAAATGATTTCCCATGATCACAAATTTTAATCTAAATTTTAATCTGGTCTGCAGTGCTCATTCTCCTCACCCCTATCACTAGCACTTTTGGTGTCGCCAACAACAGCAACCAAACCTTGTGACATTGGCCTTTTTTGGCTTTTAGAAGAAGCTCAGAAGGAAGGGCTAGGGTAACAAAGGTTCAAACAAGGCCAACTGATGCACAGCAGAAAGCATCAGCTCTATCCTTAAACAAAACTAAGTTTACAGCAAGGATGTTGCATGAATCTCAAATTAAATAACTTATGGTTGATAATGATATGTTCACAAAAGCCAAATTTACCTGATCATAATCATTGTTAAATTTTGTCAGTGCTTTCTTGCAGTTTATAAAAGGAATGCCTGTCTGTTTCCTCAATTTGCTCAGTAGGTTCTTATCCACATTTGCCTCAGGAGCTGAGCTGAATCCACGGAATGATGTATGGAGCACATGCCAAAGTTTCAACCTAGAGCAACCTGGAAATGTCACAAAGTATAAACTTTATAAAGTGATTTTTAGTGACATAACTGTACCCTACATAAAGTCACTCACTGCATTTCATTTCTTTTCTACTGAAGACTCTAAAAATTACTGATTCCCTCAAACCATATCTTTTTACAGCATTCCAGCAGCGCAAGAGACTGCAGAGATAGAGAAATAACAAACTAATGGCTACCAGAAGGCTAATACAGTGGTCTCTGTCTTTGAACCCATCCCCTAATAACCTGATCCAAGAACTGCGTCAACTATGAAACAGTATTTTTTTCAGTTTAATTTTCTACCTAAGAACCTGTTTTCAAACTAGAAATCCACCAAGGGGCCAGTGTTAGGCCAGGATATTATGTGAGTGATATAATTTCACATCCAAGACTATCCACTTGAGAGAAATGTGCAGTGCTAGGCGTGCAGTAAAACAGGGCGAGGCCAGAGAGAACAGGGATATGTGAAGGAGGAATCATGTGGTATGTATGACTGAGCAATAAGTACACTTGGCCAATCTCATGATCATTTCTGTGTTTGCAAATGCATGTACAGTGTTCCTAAGTGGTTCCGAAAGAAAAATAAGTTTAGTCTCCTGAATGGTCATTTTTTTTCCTAAAGACAGTCTAGCTAATATTAAACACCTGGGTCACCCATGCCATTATATGATTATTGGTTTATCTACAGGGTAAAATACAATCACATTTTCATTCCATATCACAATGATACTGTGACGTAAAAAGTCACTCAATACTCAGCATTACTGATGAAATTATAAACTAAACGGTTTTGTAATTTTACACCTAAATAAACAAACACCCACCCACAGATAATTCTTTAACTGGCAGTAACAATCAATTAATAATAGCTGTCACAAGATAGTGATCAGATAGGTTGCACAACATTCAGTCTGTATAAGAAGAGTCTGCCTAAAGCCCACTTTTGTCTCCTGGTCACATTCTATATAGGCTATACGTCTTTCAACCACCCGGTGGAGGTGATCTCAACACTGTGTCTCATTTTATAAAATAGAAAAAGACTGTCCAACCGGCAACTAACATGTGTCTCATGGAGACCATGTTCTTAGACATATATATCACTGTAACTTGTGGCTGGATTTTATTGGTTAGTTTCTGAAGTAGTTGTCAGAAGCACTATCTACAGGGTTGGAAACCCCACCATGGTCGAATCAGAGATATCTCTTGAAAAAAAAAAGGATTTTTGACCCAAAACAGGGATTTCACGAAGAATCTGATGCTACAATAAAACTTGTTTCGCAGTTTGAAATCAAAGAATTTATGCACACAGCCGGTATTTACACATGCATATTTTCAAATTCACAACTAAAAAGCAAAATCCAGGAAATATGAACAGAGAAATTCACTCACTATTTACAGCTAATTCCTTGGCATATTTGATAGTTTGATAAAAGTAAACACCACAGAATAATCTGGGTCTGGATCTAGATCTATCATGCATGGTATCAATATACGAAAAAAGATTGTGAAAGGACGACGTGAAAACCAGAGAGGAATTCATGGTGAAATCCAGCATGATAGGGATTAACAATTAGATTCTTTATAGCAATCTAGGATATGACATAACAGTAACCTAATTAACCATTATCTTTGTTCCATCCAGTTTCCACATTACCTCCCCCCTCAACACATCGGAATACAATATATTTCTTCAAAATGTATGGTTTTGATGTAATGCTCAGGTGCGTGGGGTTGGGTGGGAGATGAGAATTCTGTCCTGGTTCTTGTCTCTGTGTGACACTGAACTCGCTGAACATCCTAATGTCCCGTAGACAGCCGGTCGGCTTCCCTTCTTTGAAGTCAAGAACCTACTACTACAAGCCCGGGGCCGGATATATCTAGGCTAAGACTGTCAACCCCCCCTCCCCCTACTTCACACGCTGAGATAATCTAGAGAAAGGACTGGGTTATACCAGAAGCCTAGTCAATGCTCACAGCACTAGAGGCAGATAGGAGATACTCGAAGCGATATGGACTATCACTGGCCGCTCAAAAGTGAAAAACGGGCCATAACATTTCACAAACACCCATTGTTCTGGCTTGGGAATTGATATGTGCACATAATTATGACTACTGCAAAACTTAGTTTCATTGTGATAACAAACATAACAGCCCGATCAAAAACGTAGAACTAACTAGGCTACATTCTGGATGTCACACTTGTGTCAAAGCAAAAAAAAATTCGTAGTTTTGTTAATTCAGTGTTTTTCTTTGCTATTATTATTATTATTTAATTCATGACAACCCTGGAATTTTAAGCACTTTTCTGGGTGCCCGCGATTTTGTTTGAAATCTGGGAAAATCCCTGTTTTTCTGAGACGGTTGCCAAAACTGTATCTACAGTGTGACTAGCAATAGTAAAGCTAGGAATGAAATTACTTACAAAATAAAAATTCTACATAAAGGCCTATATTTATATTTCACCATTGCAAAATTCACCGGCGATTGTCAAGATTTCCGTGTTAAATTCCGATACTGTTTATGTAGAGAAAGCTTGGCGCTTTTTCGTTTGTTACCCCACTGGGTTCAGTTTATATATGTACCAGTACCAAATAATAGAACAACCCTGCTGGCTTAACCTGCTGGGGCCCTCGACCAGCGCAAGTCCACCCTAAAGCTAACATATAGGTCCGACGAGCGGGTGACATTCCTCCCTAATGCTAACGTGTATGAGACCCTTGACCAGTCGGAATTTAATGCGGAAATCTTGACAATCGCCAATGCACCTGCACAGCTCTGCATTCTCTGAAAAAAAAAACAAACAAACAAAACTTATTCTGAGGTAGATCTAGATCTAGGTCCCTATGAGTATGAATGTAAGACTCTTTCTAAATCTAGATCTAGTCTAGATCTAGATTTCTAGATCTAGATCTCGATGATAGAGACATAAGGATCTAGAATCTACATCTAGACATTCTAGTCTTATACTTATAGATCTAGTGTGCTTAGATCTAAGTTAAGAAGTCACTGAAAATGCAAAGCCAACTTGAAGTCTACAGGGCGATGTGATATTGCAAAACATTTGACAAAGAAACTCATATTCACCTCTCATGTCTCTGTGTCCCACACAGGGTGGCCTAAAGCTCAATGATAAATTTGATTCAAAGTCAACCTCTGGGGATCATTACAACACAGGTTACCGAATAACTCTTATTGAAAAAAAGATAGATTTTTTAAACACGCTCATGGGAGCCTCTATTGTTCACATCTCTTGAAGAACGGAATCAGATGTTTCTGTAAATTGTAAAGATATTATTTCAAAATTGAACCATGATGGGGATTGCTTTTAAGAAGAAATTGTGATAGAGTGCAAAATAAAAATTGTCACATTTTTTTGGCCTTTTTTTTTAAAAAAAGTAATAATTGGTCATTATTGATTTATCTTCGGAGAAATTAGGTTATTTCGAAGACACCAAATCACCGTAATTGACCTAAAAAGTCAGTGTATCTACTTCCGGATTAGAGTGCTGTGTAAACAACAACAGAGGCTGCAGCTATTGCTGCATCCACTGTCGACATTTTAGGCTCTTTTCAGATCGCATAGCTGTCGGTGAGTAACCGTTAGCCTGCCTATATTGTAGTCATTAACCCTTAATTGTATTGGTTCTTTTGTACCGATCAAATTTGTGTTGTGATGTTTCAAATTCAAAGGTTTGTGGTGCCACCATCAGAATTTGAACAGCTGATTCCACGATTTCCCTCCCAACACTCAGAATGGAAAGAACAAACTATTTTTTTCTGTTTAAACCCCACCTTTAGGATTGCAGTATTACCAGTGGTAATCACCCTTCAAACGGGGATTAATGAATAGGACTAAAACTGTGCATGAACAATTTTCAGACCAGTTAAAAAATGTGACTTATAGAGGGTTCAGTTATTAATTAAAGAAATAAATAATTAATTATCTCCTAAAATAAGATAGCAGAAGTGAATGGGGCTAGACTACTTACATCTCATATGCTATGCTTTCACCATTAGTCCGTAAACTTTCCTGCAAAGAGCATTCAGGTGGATATAGCCTATTAACTAACTATTTTAGCAGTGAGAGTGATATCAAAATATTGAACACTCCATCAGGAGGTTGAAAGACGTAGAACGTAACGTAACGGGAGACAGAATTAGACCTTCATTTAATTGAACCACGCAGTTGATTTTCTTATTGATACATCATTTCTTTTATAGTCAAATCACACACCCAAAGAGTTCTAATCAAAGATAGTGCATCCAGTAATCCAGTAGTAACAAAATGTGTAGACTTTGTTACAGACATAGGCCTTTTGTTTACTGTTTTAATATTGTAATTGTTGCCGATTTTCTGATAAAGAGCTAACAATGGTGTTTTTCACAGTAGTGTAAAATTCTAGTTCTGGCATTAGATATAGTTTTTGAAGTATAGATATTTCTTTTACATCTTTTTAGAAAGAAACAAATCAGATATCATTTCTTAGTTTAAATTTAAAAATTTACCACAAGGGAGATATATATATATATATATACATACATA
>JBCAUA010212574.1:0-20946 GCA_038406235.1 Peronia verruculata | reverse complement strand
CAGCAGGTTAAGCCAGCGGGGTTGTTCTATTATTTGATATATATATACTGCCCAAAGAGGTTTCAGAGCAAGTACAATTCTGGCATTACTTTACTGCTAGATTTCTGGCATTACGATACTTCTACATTTAAAACCACGTTATATATACGTATGTACAGCAGCAATTAATCAACATCACTTTGTCCGTGCAAATAGACATATATCCATGCAGTAATAAATAAAATTGGAATACAGTATCGATCCTTGGGACCACTAAAAAGAGGATGTGCCTAGGAAAGAAAGGCTACAAAAACATGGCGCACAAGAGGATGAGGGTTTTATCTGTTGAATATAGATATAATGCTGAACAGCACAAGGGCTAAAATATGAAAATCCTTCCCAGGCAACCTTAGTGTAGCTTAGACTGCTATCTAAATCCGTGCAGTTATTTTTGCTGTTTGTTTTCATTATGAAAAGGTGAACAATAGTGAATGCTCAGAAGATGGCTGACATGTAAGCAGATTATACATGCACTTGAGATGTAAATAGAGATGGATCATAACTTAGAGAAGTATCAAATTCCTAATTTAACTCCAACCTCTATAATAGAAACAAAGAACGTAAGTTGACCTGTGCTTTGGAACTTTTTTCTTTCAGTAGTGACAGTAGGACTTTTTCTAGTCTAAAACAAATTTAAACAGTAACACTTTTCATCTCTCTTCACTCTCACTGTCTTTATATTTTTATGTGCCTATTCAATTTTTTTCCCCCCTCTCAGTGAAGAGAAGCGGGGGAGGGGGATTAACATCACACTCGAAGAAGTTCTTTTATGTACGAATCAACATTTGTAAAAAAAAACAAAAAACGAACAAACATGAAAATAAAGTAAAAAAAAAAAAAAATTGACAGCAATACCTGCGGCACTCCGTGGAATCACATTTCAATAACTTCGTTCGAGACAAATCTATGTAGATCTAAGCATAAGTTTAAACTGACTGTAGATCTAGATCTAGAATCTAGTTCCAGTGTGATCTAGAGTCAGTAGAGACTAGATTCTATTTCTAGCCTAGATTTTGAATTATTTTAGACTCAGGACTACATCTAGCCTTTGGTTTTCAGTGAGCCCCACTTTATGGTGCACATACAGTAAACTTGCATTTCATGACGGTCACTATTGAAGCAACTTCTTTTGCATCTACTGGAACAGTTTAATTTTGTCCAAACACAGCTGTGTAGCCCTTTCTTTTCCGGGTGATGCATGGCTCCTGCTCTAACGTTTCGCAGGCTCGTGCGCACGGTTGGTGCGCGCAGGCGCACCGTTATTGACTATTGCACCAGATTTCACGGCGTCTTATTATCAAATCATGATCAAAGACGCCACAATGGAAATTATGATCCTTGGCAGACTCACATACTGACTTAGATCTATCTGAATCTCAGGGTTAACGTCTCCGGTCCTTTTTTTTAAATCCCCCTATGGAAAAACAGTGTGCACAATCTTATTTGATTTGCGGGGACTTCCGGTAAAAAAAAAAAAAAACGATTTTCCCCTTAGCCTATCCGGGTTTTTCCGTACAGCAAATGTCAAATGCATGTTGGACGAGTCCATTATTCAGAGGGGGGAGTCTCAAGATATGCTCTGTGTGGTTTTCCTTGTCGATAGCTGAACTTTTAATTATAGAATGAGTGGCGGTTATTCTCTATCTTGGGCTAGAAAAGGAGAAGTTTGATATACCGTAGCAAGGAACATGGTACTGGTGAAATCTCCTCAGCCGAAGACCATTGTGAACTGCACAGTCTCCAACCGCATATGGAAAGCTGTTTTTGTCGTTGTTGTTTTAAGCCTTTCAATCCTGAGACAGTAGGATTATCTCCGCTTTAAGTAGCTGCCTGATTTTGGTGAGAAGTTTTGTGGGTAGAAATTTGGAGTTTGGAAAATTTGTCCGGGACGCAGCCTACTCTTTCATGGATTTTGAACTGTCAAGTGTTCTTTACTTTAACGTGCGTAACGTACACACGGGACCTCCGAAATATATTCGCCCTTATCCGAGAAAGCTAGACGTCGGACTTTCCTCCTAGAGGAAGCCTGTTGACCGTTGTGTCACTGAAAAAATGCAGGTTTTTCGATCTTCGTGTCCTTCCATTTCCCCATGGAATAACCCGCGAATCGAGCCCGGCCAGAAGTCACAACCTCACCAACGTGAGTTGTTTTCAACCTGAAGCAGACGCCAAACCACAGAACCACTGCCCCCCCCCCCCATGGAAAGCGAATAATATTACGGTCTACGGCTTTCAACCTCCTGGAGGTGGTTATCTCGTTCCGAATAAAAGAATTAAAACACAATAAACAAACAAATAGAGGCTCTTATACTGAGTATTATGTAAAGTGTGAGCTTACATGGGTGATTGATATGGATGTAGGAAGACTGTCAGCCTTTCTCTTCGTATTTTAGGGAGGTAATTTTTTTTTTCGGGGTGGTAAGCGATGTAACATGCCATCTTGGTTAGGAGTAAAGCTGGGGAGGGGGGAGTAAACAAGAAAATAAAGGGGGGGGGGGGAGATTCCAAACAATGTCTTATCACTGAAGATGCATAATGTATGGAGGGGTGCTAGGAAAGAAATAAATAAAGTTGATCTTTTCAGGGGGTCAGCTGCTATCTTCTGCCCTGTTTTGAGCATGAAATACAGAAAAAGTATCATCATTTGGACGAAGTGCAGTTTTGCCTGCCTTGATTTACTCCATGATTTCATCACAACTGGAGCTATCGTGAAAGCAAGTCATCACATGTACAGTTTATTCCCTTTTTCAATTTTTTGTTTTAGAAATAGTCTTTAAAAATGATAATATTATTTTCAAGATGGTCCTTAATACATGTAGTTACTAAATTGTATAATGTCTATGCCGGGTATGTATATTACATAGTGACAGAATTCAGCACTGTCTGTCTTTTCATTCACTTTTAATTTTCCTTTCAAAGATAGATCAAACGTTTGCTGTGATATTGATGTAAAGCAGGTGACAGACTGGCAACTAAAAGGATGGGTAAAGTAGACAGGAATGCCATAAAACATAAATAACCTCTTTTGTGTCTGCGCGCGCGCGCGTGTGTGTGTGTATGTGTGCTGGAAAATATGGATGCCATGCAGTTCATTATACATATATATGTAGTTCAAAGATGGATGTGTAGTTGATAGGGACTGAAATGTTGATTGATTGTTTACCTCTAACTAAGTCTAACAAAAACCAGAGGTTAATTTAGATCTGTTGAGGAACTTATTTTCTTTACTGAAATTCTTCTTCCAAAGTCTGATGATCTGGGTATCTGCAGGTTGCTACCTTGCTTCTGTATTCCTACCACGTTCATATTTAATGCACCAAATATATTGTTTTTGAAAGTTATTGTTTGAAAATGGTATCGAAATATATTGAAAATGGAAAGTTTGTAAAACAGCTTTAGAGTGTCGTATGTCACTCTATATGCAGTGGAAAAAAACAAACTCAACCACTTCAAACATCATGCAACTAGTTTACTGCATTTACCCACAATAATATGACATATCAGTTGGACAAGCACTTTGATTTATTTCATCAGTATCATCATAATACATATATATATGTACATATTATCAATGGTTATTATAAATGCACAATGAAATGACATATAAAATTTCCTAGCAAAGTACACAAAATGTTGAGAGGGCCTTAAATCAACATCAACCAGCTTAGAGAACTTTACTCTCTCTTTGAACGTACACAGCACATATGAACAACATACATGTATACATGCATGTGCGCACACATACACACATGCAGACAGGTCACTGAATTATTGAAAACCCCTGGAATTTCACTGCAGTTAATGTGTTATAGTATTAGCTTTCAATTCCCCTCTAAATTTCATGTAAAGCCAATAACCATTATTAGGAAATACACATACACACAGTCACACATACACATGGTCACACACACACACAGTCACATATCTAATTCTAAATATATCATTCTAGCTGCGTACCCCACGGCCTCTGTGGGAGGTTTTTTAAAATGTATAGTCCTGTGACTTAAATTTTTTGGCCAGCATGGCCTCCAAGAGAGGTTTCATAAAATATATAGTCCTGCAACTTATTTTTTGGGCAGCATGCGCACCTCGATGCTGATATTTTGGTTCATTAAACGGAATAGTACTCAAAGAAAACGTGTTTTGAACGCCTCATGTGTCTCGCACGGAGGTGATAGTGGACAAAATTAATGATAGTTCGGCATTAAAAGAATAAACTAAAACAACTCTGTAAATTCAATCAAAATAAAGAGTAGCCTGTAACACAGTTGGGTATCAGTTACCCACGTCTGTAATTTTATTTGAATTTGAAATGCCTGCTGATTCCAACTTTACTGGACCATAAGATAAGTGCCACGCCCCCTGATCGCTCTTATTATATAGATATAAATGCCTTCAAAGATTATGTGGTTGCAAAAAGTTTACTGTCAGTAGATTTACATCACATGCCACACACCATGTGCAATCACACATCCTCACCTGTCAAATAACAGTATACACATGATACACATATGCACACAATTACACATAAGCATATCTATTTGCACATAAAAATTATCACATTGTATCATCAAAAATAAAGTTATTGAATCAAATACAATATACGAAGGATTTCAGGGCAAAATATGACAAACGCCATTATAAACAAATTTTAGATATACCCCTCAATACTGGGAACGGTGATAGTGCTATATGGTGTGGACTTTCCTTTTCACCAAACGCGACTTATCCTTCCTGAAAGTTTTCAGAAAATTCTAGTACTTAATGATAAATACTAACTGATAGAGAACAAATGATAATTTTTCTCTAAACAGCAATTTTGGATATGTCTCATTTTACCCTGAAATCCTTCATATATACTGAATGTACATGTAATTTTCATTACACCTGAACTCAGCTGTGGTGATCTCAATTTGTCTATTTTATTGAGCCCAAGAATGAGGTTTCTATTATCTAAACTAAAGCCAGCCTAATCAGTTGCATGGAGAAAGAAAACATACCACAGTTTTGTTGTTGTCTTTTCCCTCTTTTCTCAAGTGTTGTCCACTGAGACAAGTTTGAAAATGTGCTACATTATACAAGTTTATCTCTCCCCTTCAAACTTTTTGTTTCCTTCTTCTCTTTCTCTGTCTCACCTCTTCCCATCTCTTTTCTTCTCTACTTTCGCATTCTTACACAGATCCAATAAGAACATTTAAAACAAAAAATCTCCTAAATTTCATATTTATTTTTGCTTTGAAATATGAGAGGGCACAGAACTGCTTTTAAGGCAATATACATGTACAGGTTATGAAGAAGTTCCTGCCACATGTTTTGTACTCTTGGAACCAGACTGCATCTCAATCATCTTCTCCAGTTGTTCTCTGTTCATAAAATATATTATTTAAGATGACACTGTTAATAAAATGAAACAAATAATATGGGAAATAGGAATTAACATATAACATAACCAAGATAATGAATTATACAGGAGTAATTTGGTAAAAGGATCATATATTACTGTGATTAACTTGTGGATCTCAAAAGAATATACTGCCTAAACATTATAGTCCCTGATTAGTTTGATGCAATCTCATTAGATATTCAAATTTTCGAATGTTGCTAAAGTGATGTCTGTATATCACTATGACAATATACTTGAAACTTCATTGTTCTCATTGTTGTGTTCATCATGGAAAATGCACAAATAATGGGGCAGAAAGCAAATGGCTAGGTGAAATAGATCCTACTAAGTCAAGGGTCTAGCTGACACACAACACACTTGAATGACAAGTAATGTGTGTTAGTAGTATGTAAATATCATTATTTGTAGCAAAGCCATAAATTTTTTATATCACTCACTTATTCTACTGAAAACTTGTATAGTTGTCTTACAGGAACATACTCAAGATATACACACGCATACACATTGTGTAACTCTTACAAGCACACACTATAAAATTGGCAAACATAAATCAAGAAATGTGCATGAATTTGATGGTATTTTAGTTTGTCAAAACTCAAAACAATTTAACATATATTTTTTTGTGGCATAATTGCCTGTTTTCAATTGTACCTTCATCTTCCTAATTTACTTAAAATTGTAAAAGTAATAGCTTACTGTATACGTTTGAGAGCATATTCCTGTCTGCTGAGTCGATTCTTGATTGTCAGCATGTTTAGTTCTGTTGATGCCAAGCTCTCCTTGAGATCTCTCACATCCTTCCCAATTTCATTTAGAATAGGAGACTCCCATTTTTCTAATGCTCTCTGTGGGTTGGTCAGTTCTTCCATCTGTGTCAAAAGTCAGGAGTAATAGATGTAATGAAATTTTCATTTGATTTGTCTTGTTCTCTGTGTGAATAGACTATCCCACTGCATTGATCAGAAAGGACAACAATGATGCATCACTAATGAATCCAGTGAATCTAATGAATCATCTCCAAGAGAAATCTTCATATATATCTTTATTATTTTGGCTGACTACTTTAAAACTTAATTTTAAATCTTAAATCTTTCCGGCGCTGTTATGCATCGCACAGGGTCATCACAATCTTCTTCCATTCTGATCTTCTCCCTGCTGTCTCAACCGGTTTTCTCATATTCTCTATTCCTGCTTCTTTGACCTCTCTCATGATATTTCTTTTAAATGTCTCTTTTGGTTTGGTCTAACCCCCCTTTTTGACAGGTTTACCTTAATAATAAATGTGTGCAATAGAAAAAAGGTCAGATAAAAATCTCCTGGTAGTTAGTTTATGTCACAAATTTGACTGCATTTCTTTTTTTTTATTCTGATAGGTTTAGGTTCTCTAATACCTATCATTAAGAAATTTATCTTGCTAAATGTAGCAATTGACACAAGGACAAAGTACATGTCAGTATATGTTAGTGCCCTGTTCCCTTTGATCACAAGATCAACGATTGAAGCTAATTACCTCCAAATATTTTGCCATCCTGTAATCTTTGCCAATGAACAATGAGTTGAGTTCTACTCTGGTAATGATCCAAGCTCTATTAAGCTCTAAACCTCGATGTGCATCTCGCTGAACATTCTGGTAGGTGTCCGAAAACTGAGCAATCAAGATATTTAGCAGCACCACACAGCACACAAAGAGGAATACCACCATAATAATACAGCTCATCACCCTGGGAAGTCATACAAACAACAGCACAGGAATGAACACCTAATATAATGGCAGTTTATCTGTGATCCGAGAAAAATGCGGCTGCACCGCACATCATGCGGCCGCAAATAGATTGTCGCACTTTTTGCCACTTTGGCATTTTTTTCTTGGAGCATTATGGAGCATATTTGGCATTTTTGTATATATAGGCCTTTTTTAAATATGGAAATGAATAGAAATTCTTTGTTGATTTTGAATTTGTTTTTTTTTTTTTAATTTGGCAAACTTTTCTTACCTGGCACGAAAGCAAATATATAACTAGTGGTTTCTTTCATGATGCAACTAAAGTTGACCTCTACAGCCCTTACTAAAGTCAGAACGTAAACAATCGCTTAGCAGACGTCAATACAAAAAATCCACCAAAATGTCTGAGAAACGCCGTCAGGTACCTCCCTTCCCCCCCCCTCCCCCCCCCCCCCCCCCAAATATTTAAAAATGCTTTCTTTCCCTAGTTTATGTTAGTAGAGGGAGATAGTAGATGGGTCAGAAGAATGTGTCTTGTGAGAAAATCACATGGTTAAAGGCAATAGTATGCTCTCTTTGTCTCTAGACAGGAACAATGAATATTGTATGTGGCAAGCAACCTCTCGGGTTCCGTATCCTACTCATAAAGTTAGAAGACAGAGAAAACGGGTTAGGTTTGGTCGACCAGATGAGTGTTGCTTTGTGAGGGCATTACGTCGTGACCAAAAAAAAAAAAAAATGTTTTCATATGTCTAGAATGAAACAAAGAATGCTCTGTCAAGCAACGGGATAGAGAATATCCGGTCGCGGATGCCTTTCCTTTGATTGTTCCGCCTTTTCTTTTTACCTGAGGCAAAGTAAGATTTTGAAACTGCGGGAAACAAATCGATTTGCAATAAAAAGAATGTTGCGTTTTTACCAAAATTATGGCCCTGCCGTCATAAGACAGGATAAAATCTGCTGAACTTGCTCCTAAGGAGAGATTGTTCCATACTCACAAACGGCGTCAGGTTTCAGGTATCCTTCCCTTAATCGTTCCTCCTGAAGAAAATTAAGATTTTGGGAATCGCAGAGAGGTGCTACTGTTGTTTTTGCCCTTGTTTTTGTTTCTTTTTGATGCAGTGTGATAAACATGAAGAATGCTGTTAGTAAGCCCTTGATCACCTGCTTTTGTCTTGAAATTTAACCCCCTCCCCAGTCCCACCCCTTCTACTATTCCCAGAACTGATTGCTTTTGTAATCCAAAACATGGCAGTAGAAATTTCAATTGGCAATTCTGAGTTCCTATTATAACAATCAGATTGTAAGGCGCCGAGAGCCTGTAATGTGTGGGGATAAGTACCATAATTATAAATGCCCCTTGTTATTTTTCGTTTTGTTCTTTCCTGTTTCAAAAATAAGTTTAATCTTGAGAGCAATGAAGGCGGACTTTTCCAGCAATACATGGTAATGTTCTTTGAGAGCAGGAATCGTAGCACAAAATATCATGTAGCGGTCTTTGATAGGCCGGGCATACCACGACTAGTAATGGCCCATGTCTTTAGTACCAGCGAGCGGAACACCCTGGGAGTGCTCATTCAACACTGTGCTGATGAACCGGACTTAACATGATCATTCAAACATCAGGCTGATATTGAGGATGGAAGAGCATGGAGCGAACGAGTACCTAAGAGAATATAAAGAAAAGACGGAAAATGAGATTGACCCTGTGTTTTGACCCTCGTTAAGGTTTTTTTTTTTTTTTGACAAAAATTAATGTTCTTCTTCACTTTTGTTTCCCAGTTTTGAATGCCTGTGTGTGTACTGATAAAATGTCTTATTGCTTTACATGAAACATTTAGATCTTAGTTGTGAATTATGCCAATTACTAACTCTAGTCGCTTTTTATACTGACGAGCTAACTATATGACCCCATGAATTTACGCAGTAATTTCTTATTTTATTTCCTTTAAAACTTGCACCTATGTAAATTTAGATATTTATTTCTTGTTATTCTCACTTCCACATACTTTATAATATAGCACGAACTTAACAACATGAGAATATTTTCCTTTATATATCCTTTAGGGAGCGATTATAAGTACTCGATGTTCATGTGTTAGATTTTTCTTCTATCTTAAAGTTTTGTTGCGTTTTCTGAGAAGTCTTTGCTTGAAAGACTCATCCAGCATTCGGGTACATAGTCTTGTCATACTGAACCGAATAACCCTTTAAACCGAAGAACCCCTTAGAATCCTAGTCAGTTGTTGTTTAATTTTTCTAATTACTCAGTTGATTAATTAACCTGCTTTCGTTGCGATGGTTATAGGAGAGTTCACCAATACGTTTACTGGCAATCAGTTTGGACAGTGTTGTTAGTGTTAATACCCGCCAAGATTTTTTTTTTTTTTTAATGATCTTGTAACACGCCAGTATGAGGCGAAGATTATCTGTTGTTATTGTTGCTATATAATAATTATTATGATTATTTTAGTTTTTGTTGGCACACCGATAAACAGTATAAACACAGGCTTAGTTTAGCGAGATAGGGAACAGTAGTGTCAACAATAGAACCTGCAATTAAGGACTAGATTCTGTATGCCGGTAATTAGCACAAACATAAACGACATCTCATTCCTGCTCCCCGTGAGGTTGACCTGCACCGCACCAGTGGTTGTATGTCGCAGCGGGGGGCGGCAGTTCTGTCCTAGCAGGAATGCTGATTCTTTGACAGCTGTCTAAATGGGCATAATAAATTTATTTGCGTCGTGCGTCCGCAGTGAACTCCGGGGTTTTCAGCACACCCGTCCCCAAAAATATACTTTCTTTCTTCCCCCCCCCCCCCCCATACTTTCTGTAACTTTGCACTTATTAAAGCTGAAGTCCAACTGCCCAATGTTATTGTAAATACCCGTCCTTTAAGGATTTAGGGGGAGGTGTATGTTGTTTGTTGTTTGGGGGGGGGGGGGTGGGTTCGTTATGCACCAGAATGCTATTGGATTCCCACCAAGATACTATGACCCAGCTTTACGGGACAGATCAAAATCTGCTTGCACCAAATGGTGACCTTGTGCCAAGGCCTTTCTGGGCTCTGTGAGGTAAAAAAGTGTGATGTGTTCTCGTGCAGAAAAGATGCGCTGGAAGCTACACGTACTTGATTACAAAGCATTACGGGAAAGCCGTAGGCATGTGCCTGAAAGGCGAAACTGGAACGTAACGTGACTGTGGAATTATCTGGGATTTTCTCACCTGGGGGAGGGGGGGGAAGAGAAAATAAGAGGATTTTGAACTCCAAATAGCTCAGAGATTCAGATTTTCTATTTGAGACGATGCATTTATAAACCAAACCATAAATTGATTGTGTGAATGGGCAATAATAAAATTTCGCAAGATTTTGCCGGAAGAAAACTAATCAAACCAACAAATGGACAAACAAAAAGAGTGAAACAAAACATAGACATAAAATTTCAAAGACAAAATTCAGGAAGGACGATGTATGTTAGCTTGAAAAATAGCTGAAATATTAATTACTACATTTTGAGGAAATGACTAGGTCATCGACTTCAATCAGTTCGCTATGGCATATCTAGAAAATAAAAAGTATTTGGTGCCCTCATAGACATACTATTAATATACACGTCTTTGGGTGTACCTGACTAAAGCGCGCGTACGAAATCATTCGATTGTGTCTTTGGTACAAGATAAGGGTACCTGACAAGCAACTGGGTCAGTGCCATTGGGCCGTGTGTGTTAATGAGATCCGTATGAGAATGAGCCATTGAGGGTCAGCGTGTGATTTCGGCGGTCAGTCGGCTCATCCAGATACTATATCCGTCATTCTCAGCCGTCACTCGGACCTTGGGAATCGGTGTTCGTTATAGGTCTCCAAGGTCAGTGGGTGAAGAGGAGGGGGGGAGGGAGGGATGGGCAGTATGAGGGGAAGCCAAGTGGAATGGGCGGTATGGAAGGGGATGGGGAGGGGGGGGGGTAATAGGAGGATTTGCAACACCACAGTCACCCAACCATTTCTCAATGGTTCTCAGGAGGAAAGGGATCCCTATTATGTGTCATATTGTGTATCACAGTGACAGTGGGGATAACCTATTAGAAAGACGGGATGTCCCCAGGAGAATCAGAATGATGTAGTCATTACATTTGATTGTGGGTGTTCAAAGTGCAAAGCATAACAGATCTCATGTGCGAGTGTATGTGTCTCTGTCTGGATGTGTAGATGTGTGAGAGGGAAAGGGTGCAGATCTTATGGGTGCATCATGTATAAACAATAGATCTGATGTAAGGTCTTCATAAAGACCGCATAATATAACAGATCTGATGTTTTGGTGTAAGCTTATAACCAGCCTGATTTCTTGGGGTCGTGGATGAAGATGCATGTGTTCTATGGCTAAAACTGTCTAGTAGGTGCCAGTTCTGATAATCAAAGGCCATGGCAGATGAACCATATTATAGCAGTAGAGGCAATTGTCCAAATACATGTTAGAAGATTGATGTCATTCATCATGTTGCAGAAGCCACAGGAGATAGAATTGTCTCTCTCTTAAATATAGACATCGAGGGATATACCACAGGAGATAGAATTGTCTCTCTCTTAAATATAGACATTGAGGGATATAGCCTGACATAGAACACAAATCACCACATTAGTTTTCTATAGTTTTTTGGGGCATATCATCAGACAGATTGTAGTGAACATTTTGTTTGGCATGGGTTAATAAACTGCATCTAACATTATAAACAGGAAAAGAAAATAAAAAAAAACTATAGAATATCTCTTTCATCGAAAGTGTCCCATTCATTTGTTCGTTCGTTTTCCTAAATGGTAAGAATCAAAGCAGAATAAGAGTAATCTGAGTTTGAACCACATCACATATTGATACACCATGATAGCCAGCATGATTTCATAGACAAAGAGTGCAAAACGAGCGGAGCTAATTAAAAAATTATGCGCATAATTTGTCTTCGGGTTTTCCTCAATTTGATGATCTTATCGGATTATCAGCACTGATTAGCAGTTAAATCATCTTTATCACAAACCCCATCCTGCTGGCCTGCCTAGAAACAATGCTGTTTATCTGCTCTCCACAAGGAAGTAATTTCTGCATGGCACAATGATGTGCAATGAAACTTTTTGTTTTGTTTTGTTTTTGATGACGTTGTTATTGTGCTTTTATCAAGGAAATGAATAGTGATCAAATTACCAGGGGTGAGTTCATTTTGAAGTTGTTGATGCCGTGAGTCTCACAAAAAAAGGAATCCTGATGCTTTTCATGTTCATGGCATCCCTGAGGTTGAAAATCCTTTTGTGTTTTGTAAGAACTGCTTCTTCTTATATATATATATATATGTTTATTATTATTATTATTTTTTTAAAAATTTTCTTTATAGTTATCCAAAGTGGTTTGTGTCACTAGATCTGTGGAGCATTGGCCAGAGCTGTCCCCTGGTGCCTTTGTTATTAAAACCTTCACTTCGCTCATTGTTGTTTGCAATCATAATGCCAATGATGTTTTGCTAACAGCTTTGACGTTAGTCTTTGCCATAATAATCTTTTTTCTTCATATTTTGCTAGAAACCACACTATTATTTGAAGTGTAGATAATATCTGCGAAGGCTTGTGTTGTTGAAATATTCAGTTCATCAGCTGTCAGTTCACTGTCATCTATGTCAGTGAAACATCGCTAACTCATTTGTCACCAGTCTTTGTTAAATAATTATCTCTTTATGCTTTTTTAAAATTGCAAGAATCTGTATCACTGTTTACAGTACAAATTATCCTCTTATGCTGGTTGTATTGAAATGGTCTTTTCAGAAGTAATTAACAGCCATCTTTGATAATTGTCTTAATGATATACAGCCACCTGCTTTGCCATCCATCTCTGCCAAATGGCCTATTCTCTTGTCTTTGTTAGTATCACCAGCTATTTTAATCAGAAAACCATTCCAATCATTATACCATCCACCAAGTACGCCATATTACAGCCTTTGCTTATTACCAATGTATATGCCTCACTGTCAGTTATCCCTTTCATTTATGTTCATCGTTAGTTCTTGGGTTAGCACAAAGGAATTGTGATTTGAAGCTTGTGTTAAGCTTTTATTTTTGGTTAATATAGTTTCTGCACACTTCCTTACATTACTGTATCAGATTTTTTTTAAGTGGAGAACAATTCTTCAAACACTTTTTGTTGCATTCTACTGGGAGCTTGGTGTCATAGACATGCAATTTCACCAGTTCATATGTTACCTGTCCTTTTTGATTTTAGCAGCAGGTTTTGGAATGATATCTTAGTTTTATTTATTTATATCAGAGTATCCTGGCTTTTGATATCATAGTCTGGTTTGTGGTAATTTCTGTAAATGTATGTCACAAATTGAGATATTGAAGCATAATAACGTATACTGTACACAAAAATTTAACTCCAGGATGCCAGCAAATCCACTAACAATGGCTTAGATAATTTATAAGGGGGTGCCATTGAAGGCTGAAGGAGAAATGCTTGCCTTGGCTCTAGTCTGTAGTGCAGATACATTGCTGCATTCCTGTGATAGAATTGTAATTATTAATGGTTGAATTTTATTGATTTTCATATAAGATTATGACAAAAGGTTTTGATACTTTGACCCTTGTTATATCATCACACCTGATACTTTTTTTTTTTTTTTTTGAAAATTGACATTTTTTTTTTTTTGTTGTCCTCCAGGAAGTGTTCAGATTCATTTTATTTTGAATCAGGTCATACAAATTTTCAGTCTGACACATTTATCAGTTACCTCATTACCACTACCACCACCATTCATCCCTGCTCCCCGTTTTTGTGGTTGACCTTATAAATATGCCATTCTTCCATCAGAAATCCTTATCTCTGATCACAAACACTGTTTTATCGCCTTTAATTCCTCATGGATGAAAAAGGAATGTCAAATTTCCTACTTTAATAGGATTTCGTACTTTGTGGCTATCAGTAATTTCTCTGTTGGCCCCAAATCCGGTATTACTTACCATTAATGTACTTCAGTTTCATGTGTTACTAAAGAGTATGCCAGGAACTTTTCCTACTTTTTCATGTAGACAGATTGACATCCCTGATGAAGGGGGGGGACTTTAAAAAAAAAAAAAAAAGTTTGTTTGCCAAGGCAATTACAATTATATCCACTTTTATACCCCATCACTTGATATTGATGAGATTTTGTTTTGTCAGAATTGGTGCTGTTTGATTATAGCGATTAAAAGTTCTTAATATAATCTTGGAATAAGCTAAGTATATACAAGGCCAACATTGATAGTAAACTCAGGGAATACTCATCCATCATCTTTCCTTTCATGCTGTGTGCAGCCCTCCCATTTTTACCTGCCCATTTAAACACAGGTTCTGTATATGCAACAAATGTTGCCTCTTTTTTTTTATTTCTTTGCTTCTGTGTATTTTCTTGACATGCGGAAAGGTAAACTAAATGTTCCACAAATGTAATCCTTTTGATGATTTTGTTTCCTTTCTTTTTTCTTTTTGTTATGTTTTGTTTATTTAGTTTCCGTGGAAACATGAAGTTACATGTTTTTATTTGTGGTTTCTGGTCGACAGGGAGGTGCCGGCAATAACTCCTATCATGAGCTGAGCCAGAGGCTGGGCCTGGAGGGAGATATTTCCGAGGCCGACATGCAACACAAGCTGGAGGAAATCAAAGAGTTTCTGAAGAAAGAGATCAGGAAAGAGATGAAGATTAAGGTAAAGCCCTATGTATTTGTCATCCTCTACGCCCTTTACTCTCTAAAGTAATAATGGTTGTAATGGTGATAGATATTTTGGTGGTGATGGTGGAAATCAAAGAGTATCTGAAGAGTGAAATCAAGAAAGAGACAGAGATAAATGCTCGCCTTGTCTCTGGCATCCGTTTCTTCCTTAACTAAAGTGATGGTGGTGGTGCTGATGGTGGATATGTTGGTGATGACGGTGGAAAGTAAAGAGTGTCTGGAGAGTGAAATCAGGAAAGAGGTTGAGATAAAGGTGAGCCTTGTATGTGGTGGCACGCACTTCCGCCTTTACTCTCTGCAGTAGTGATGGTTGTGATGGTAGATATTTTGGTGGTGATGGTGGAAAGTAAAGAGTGTTTGAAGAGTGAACCCAGGAAAGAGATTGAGATAAAGGTGAGCCCTGTATTTGGGATACACTTCCGCCTTTACTCTGCAGTAGTGATGGTTGTAATGGTGGAGGTGGTAGATGTGATGGTGATGGAAAATAAAGAGTATCTGAAGAGTGAAATCAAGAAAGAGATGAAGATAGAGGGAAAGCCTTGTGTTTGTCATCTTCTTCATGTTTGCCCTCATTCGATGTTAGTGATAGAGGTAGAAATCGAAAGAGTATCTAGAGAAAGAAATTGGAAAAGAGATATAGATAAAGGTTGGCTTTTGCATACCCCATCATATTCAGTGTTGAAGTGATGGTAGTCATGATAGAATTCAGAGGAAAAAAAAAAAAGAAATCAGGACAGAAATGGAGAAAAAAAAAAGTAGACTTTGCATTGCTTTGTTTTATTTGTGTTGAACCCATCATTTAGTGATAGACAGAAGATTACAGTGCAAGTTTCGCTTTTCAACCTCCTACAGGGAAATTATCTCGGTAGACAGAAGGAAGAAGTGGAAAGATGTGAAAGCTACTGGTGTGCATTTTGTAGTGTTCAGTCCTTTCTCTTTGTGTCCATTCCTGTTGTGCTATTGTAGTAATTGTCACAGCAGTTGTTCTTGTCATTGTTCATTGATGAATGTTACAGTTTTTACCCATCTTATAATAACTCGAGCATCAGCCTGCCAAACAGACAGTGTATATCGGTAATTCACCATGTTACCTGAATGTAAAAATCTGTTGTCGTTCCTTAATAACTAGCAGCAAAAAAAAGCTGCACTAGTTGGCAGTTTCATTCAGCCATTTCATAATTTTTTTTGGTAGGTTTGTCTTTTTTAGATTTGTTTTGAAAAACAATTCCCGTTTCAGACAACTGAGATGTGAATCTGTTATCTGATATGTATTTCGCAGGCTTCAGGGAAATTAACTGCTGTTACAGACACAGTTGCACATGAATTGAAACGGGGAAAGTTTATATGCTGTTTTTAGTTTGCGCGTTTGGATTTATGATGCAGAAAAGAACAGTTTGAAAAATAAAAAATTATTTATTTAGCTGTGGGAGAATATAACTATCATCTGTTTGTCTGATAAAAATTTACTTTAAATCTCTAGAAATTTATTCCATCTGGGAAAATAATTTTGATGCTTATCTTTTCTCGGGCTATAAGGGAGTGGCAAGTAAGCCTGTGCATGCCCAGTTTGCTGGAGAAGAATTTTTGTAGGTAGGAATTTAGAAATTTTACTCAAACAGCAGCCTCTCTTCATCTGATTTATAGCTGCTGAGGGTTCTTAGTTCTTTAATGTATGCAACATGCACAAGGGACTGCCAAAAGATATATATTCACACTTATCAGAGAAGACTATTCAGGTGATCGTTGAGTCACAGAAAAAACTAAACAGGTTCTAATCTTCAAACTGTTCTCATTCCCTGGTGGGATTCTTATTTTGAACCTGCAGCCTTTTTCACTGACGAACAGATGCCAAGTCCCAAAAGCTATGGTGACCTCTGCCAAACAGTGCAGACATAATCTGTGTTGATATACCCAACAGATTTATATTGTAATCTGTTTTCTTCTTTACCCTTCTTTTTGCCATTTTGTTCATGGCAAGACTGGCATTTAAAACAAATTTACAGCATCTGTTCTTGTGCTGAGTTTACTACTCACAGGACTTTCTAAAAAAAATATAATCAGATAACTATTGTGAAGGTAATTTTTCTTTCGTAGGAAAAAACATGAATATGGTTTTAGTTTATTTATTGGAATTGTAAAGGGATATCCAAAAAGTTATATATTTCCCTGAAGAAATTACAGATACCAGGTACATAGTAAAATTGTCACTGTAAAAGTCATCCTTTTGTTGTTGGTTTTTTTTTTCTTTTCTTTGTGTGTGTGTGTGTGCAGAACAAGTTCACATACAGGCCTTTTCAGGTGGACAAAAAAGCTTAGTTCTAAAACCTGTTCACACATCTCAAGTATGGATTGTTGTTGGAATCTTGTTTGGTTGCTCCTTCATGGAGCTGATATATAAAAGTTAATCACCCACACATTGACAGATCACATAGTTTCAAACCATCCATGATGTAGACTCAGAAACTTAGGCTTTAGACCTTTCTCATGTCTCTGATGTGCTCAAGCACGTTGTATAATTATCTGTAATTGAAGAATTTCTAATGTAACCATGTACATTCCATTCCCAGGAGGGGGCAGAGAAGTTAAGGGAAGCATCGACTGACAAGAAGACCTTACAGAATGTCAACAGCATTGTGAAGAAGGCCAACTCCAAGCTGGAGGAGCTGCACCAGGAGCTGAATGAGCTCAGTGCCTATTTACTGGTCACTAACTCAACCGCCATCAACTCAGAGGCTGGACATCCTGGTGAGACAATGTTTTGTTACTCATATTGATGTCATGGTTATGATTATGTTAATAATAACATTGCAGCCTTGAAAAAGACCAGGAAGGTTGTTAAATTTTGTCAGTGCCATCATCAGGGAAGTCAAATTTCATACTGTAATAGGATTTCCTACTTTTTGTCTGTCAGTAATTTCTCTGTTGGCGCCAAATCCGGTACTATTTGTCATTAACATACTTCAATTTTAGGTGTAGCTAAAGATAATTTCAGGAACTTTTCCTACTTTTTCATGTAGACAGATTGACATCCCTGCATCATTTTAATCAGGTTTTAATCTTTCAGGGTCTTGAGATTGTTGTTTGTTTTCTTTAGTATATTACATTTGTTATCTGTTGCTAGTCCATATCGCAAATTTTAGGATGCACCATAGACTCAGACTAGCTGTCAGGATATGAGTTTTTCCAGTATTGATACCCATGTGGTGATCAGTATGATGATAGAACATTGTAGATCTCTACTGACTCGTTAGTGGTTGTGGGGGTAAGATGGTGAGGTACCATATGTCTTGGACTCAGGGCAAATGAGTTGGAATTCATGCCTGGTAATCTCAACTCACTGCTGTTTTTACCCATTTTCTGACCCAAATAGCAAAATTTTTTATTTTTTTTTTAAGGTTAAATTTTCATTTTGTGAAGAAAAAGGACAAAGAAAGTTTGTACTGAGTTGGAAAATAGAAAAGGTCATAGCTCGAAATCACCCAGGCGACTTCCGATTCATTTGCCCTGAGGGCAACATATATACTCAGAAAATGGTCAGGATGGCAATTGTTGTGATGGTGCTGATACTGATAATAATAGTGATGATGCTGGTAGTAGTAATGATCAGTGTGGTACGGGTGCTAGTTGTAAGGCAGCATAGACTCAGAGACTCTTATGATGAGTTTTGTTTCATTAGCAGCACTGATCCAGTGATGATGGTGGTGGTGGTGGTCGTAATGATGAGAATGATAGGGTGCTGTAGATTCAAGGACAAGCTGTTATGGCAAGTGTTGACCTATGTTGATACTGATGTTATGGTAATGGTTTAGAGGTAATAGTTCCTATGGTGGTTATGATATAACTATTGTAGTAATACTGGGTAAAATCTTTCACTGTAAATGAATAGATTCACTACAGCTGTAATAGTAAGTACCAGGAAAGACATCACCCCCGTTGTGGTATCACTAGGCCATATGAGTGTGTCACTAGGTCACATGAGTGTGTGGTTATTGTCATAGGTACTGAAAGGAACCATGATTACCCTGGCGCCAGGCCAGACATCGTGCCAGAGAAGATCAAACAAAACATCAAAAAAGGCATTCGACAATTACATTAACCAAGAAAACGTCATATTCCTTTCATGTCAGCTGTAGGTAACTCAAGTTTTGAGTGCTACAAGTGTAGAGATACAATTTCATCAGGTTTTATTTGTTTATGTGCTTTTTTTTTTCCTTTTGTATTATAGACCATTGTGGAAAGAAACTTTTTGTTTTGTTTCACTGGTGAAAGAATCCATTAACCTTAGTACCACTTCACTTGCCTATCTTTGTGTAACTTATTCTAAAGAGGTGATCATAACCTGACCTGAATTGGTGATTACAGAATTCTACAGCTCCAGTGGTTTTCTCTGATTGCAAAACTGTACCTTCTTAGACATAAGGATCATAAGAAAATGCTTTCCATGAATGCTGGAATTATAGTTTACATAAAGGCCTGTATTTACAGTGTGTTTTAAAATTAAATATAAGATTGGGTGGGGCAGTGATCTTATTAAAACAGTCTTCAAGTCTAAGATGTAGAGGCAAATTCTGGCATAAAGAAAATTGATGCAGCTTTTTTTTTTTTTTTTAGGGCTTCTTAAGAAGAGAACAGGTATGGCATTGTTTCAGTTTCCACCTGAATCCACATCAGCTTTTCATTATATTCCTGTGCAGGTCTGGGTAGTTTTCTACCTGTACACAAGCCGGTTATTATCTTCTGTATATAGCTGTTGAGACTCATGAATCATAATTTTTAGAGAGGGGTAGATTCCACCAGGTCCAATAGCCCAACAGGGTCTACTGCATGATGAGTACTTAGCACGTCATGAACTGCCTTAATAGCTCCATAAGGCATTAGGGTTAACGGGAAAATGAAGAAGAATGTATCTATTTTAAACTGATTTATATCCCAAGCTGAATTCTCTTTGTATGATGGTTGCAAATGCCTTTGCATCATAGTGCATATTTCTCTGTGTTATATGGGAGCCTATATCCCTGAAGAGAAATATCTTAGGGCATTTGATCGATGTTATATTGTTATTGTTTTACAAGACATGAGGGATATACTCACAGATTCCAAATGTAATTCGACTGGCTAAGAAATAAAACTTGGGTCTGAAGTTTACAGAACTGCATAATAGCATTTTTGTAATATTTTTCATAGGGACATCACTTCAAAATTTTCTTTACATGTGTTGAAATGTTCTTGTTTTGAGAGAAATGTGAGCACCTGAAACACACTGATATCTCTGCCTCATGAAATCCTGTGTTTGCAAAGATTGATTGCTTGACTTCTCAGATGTAATTACACAAAGTGACAAAATGCTTAGAAATGTTTACTGATAAAAGCTATTTCTCCGATATTTGGCTTTCTGAAGTCCTTATAAACAAGTATACCCTAATAAAATCTTTATATAAAATTTAAGACAGCTGAGAAGTTTGAATCCTGGGTATAACAAGGCCTTTTGAATCCTGGCTATAACAAGGCCTTCAATCATTGTTTGCCATAATGGCACAGGAAAAGTAAATAAACATGTCACTCTTTTCCCCTGAGCAGGCAAGCAATGAACTTCTCTTTCATGTCCAGAGCTGTTTAGGTAATGGCTGTTTTATGTCATCCAGTGCAACATTTTGTCATTCCAGATGGCGTCAAGTCTCCCGAGAAAGGCACAGATGGAGAAGGGGTGGATGGCAGCGCAGTCAACCCTCGGCTCAGATCTCTACAGAAACAAATGGATATAGAGTTGAAGGTAAGATGATAATGAAACGTAGAATCACATGAGACAACAGTCTGATGTAGAATGATTACGTTACGTTCTATATATATATATGTCTTTCAACCTCCTGATGGAGGTTATCTCAACAGTTCTTTGTTTTAAAAAAAAAAAAAAAATGTCTCAAAAATTCCTGTCTTCACTTTTGAGGAGGAAAAAAAACAAAAAAACTTGTGTCTTGAAAACTCCTGTCTTCACTTTTGAAAAAAAAGGGGGAAAGAATTTTGCAAAAAAACAAA
>JBCAUA010212464.1:0-20948 GCA_038406235.1 Peronia verruculata | reverse complement strand
TATCTATCTATCTATCTATCTATCTATCTATCTATCTATCTATCTATCTATCTATCTATCTATCTATCTATCTAACAGCCTATCTTTTATTGATCGAACTGTTGATACTACCGTTGTCCTTTAATTCAAAATAAGGTGTCTAAGCATGACCTATGTCGCTATCAGACTAGCAGTATGCCCATTATTAGCTTTGTATATGTCATTCCATATCAAACACCTGCCACCTGTATACATGTTATCTTTTCGCTGGATATCATGATTGACAATAGAATGTAAGGATTAAAATTCTCAGTAAGCCTTGCAACATTATCTACACCAGGAAATAGGACTGGCCTGCCATAAAACCATATGACCAACAAACTATCGCCCAGACCTGCTTAACACCTATTTGTCAAACATGGCCATTTTTTGTTCATTGACAATCTGATGAGTCATAAAGCTGTAATTTTTATCGAGTGTGATAATAGCCGTGCACACTTTGGGAGTGATTCTTCCTACACCTCTCCATCCCTCTGGGCGAAAACGTAGAATTTTTCTCCTACATAACATACATCACCCACTCTCTCTCTCTCTCTCTCTTTCTCTCTCTCTCTCTCTCTCTCTCATTCTTCCCACCTGAAACATCTGCGACAGAAAAGTGGACATTACTCATTTCCATCCATACCAAGGGTCTATCCCACTCGACAAACTATACCATAGAGAGATAACCCAGAATTTTCCTCTCTGTCCACCTTCTCCCCCTCTTTTCACCCCTTCCCTTCCTTTTTTTCTCCTACCTACCCATCGGTCACTCTCCACCATCCCTGCTTCCCTCGCCTGTTTGCTCAGTGACCGGCATACCGCGGGCGCTGGACTCGTCACTTCTCCCCCCTTAGAGAGCGTTATGCGCATGCGCATTCCAACAGGTGGAACAGCTGTGAGAACTGGACCTTTCCCTGCTGATGGCCGAGGGAACTGACTATTATTGCTAGAGCTCACTTTGTCGACCATTAGGTAATACTTTATCAGGTCACCATTTCACATTTGTTGTCATTATCTGGATCGGTCAGAAAGTAAGCCTGTTTTTTTGTGTGTTTATTTATTTTATTAATATTTTTTTTTTTTTTAAATTAAGCCTGATTCATGTTCAAATCTTGACTAGATATTTACTGGCTTAGATTTTAAATTCTCTGTTTTCTAAACATAACCAACATCATTGGTAAAACCTCAATGACTGCTAACATAGTCTTTGCTCGACTGTCATGACATTGTGAAATGATGGACCATTGTTGAATAAAAGTGACTATTCAATCCAATGTGGTCAGTCTCACAGACTGGACACCAACTCAAGAGAGACACTGGACATGGTCCTTGAGATCTTGTCTGAAGGGCGGCTGGCTAGACGTTGGTGATCTTGGTACAGGAAATATTAATGATATCAGTGATCCCATGCCTTGTGAAGAAATTCTCAGATGTGGTGTGGGCAAGCCATTAGTGAACGATGATAATCTTGATCCTTTGGCACAGGGTTGAAGATGTGGGATGACGACTTCATCACAAAGACATTGACGAGGAGACTTGAGCTTCTTACCTGCAGCAGCAACAGGGTCAGGCGAGTGCTTGCCTGCTACATGTCGCCGTGTAGACATCTGCATTCCCGGCCAGTTCCTGGTTGCCGTGCAGGACAAGCTGGGGTCGCCGTGTGCCGAGCCCATTAGCGAGGGCGCTCAGGATTTCTCAACCCTTGGGCTGCAGCAATTAGTCAAAAGGCAGGCGGGGTGGGGAAAAGAGTGGGAGCGGGAGTGCTGCTGTGTGAGATAACGTGTTTGCTGTGGCCCGCTCAAATGTGGCTGTCGCCCGCCACGGGATGTTTGAAGTGTGAATTTATCCATCCAACCATTTAGCCACTGGATGTGGATAATAAACACGGCCTCATTAGGACCGGACAGAGGTGAAAGTCTGTCTCCCTCTTTTCTGGCCGGCGGGGATACATTCATGTTGCATGCGTCAGGGCTGTAGTGACATTCTTCTCTTGGGAGACTTATCGAACTGTTGAAGATCTTGCTTACTGATTGGTCGGCCGCCATTGCATCACACAATTGGTGTAGTTTACTGTTTTTAGTCTGTGCACTTTCAATTCTCTTTGTGACCTTCACGGACATCGATGTGTGTATGTATTGTCCGAACATGGATGTGAAAAAGTCGTTCGTGACGTGAGGAGTGCCATAGGCAACAGGTGGTGAATCTACCCGTACATTTTGAGATAAGTCAAATTCTGCCATGTTTACCGTCATTTGTGACGACTCTGATTGGCTGCCGGCGGATGTGACACGTCACCAGGTTGACATTTCCACATTTCTTTGTTTCTTCCTAACATCTATAGATATAACCCAACTATCGGCTTACTTGCAAATTATCAACCAACCTATTGTTGCATAGCACCAGCACTCTTGTGTAATGTCACTAATTTTCTTGTCACTAATTTTCTTGTCACTAATTGTATTAATCACTAATCGCATTGTCACAATATCTATTGTCAGTAGTGCTATTGTACAGTCACTGACATATCCCATTCCGATTTACACAAATTTACATTAGTCATTAATTAATTTGTTCAGATAGTTGCTAAGTTTAAAATGGTCTAACGTTCCTTTCTCCAGTTTTACTAATGGATGATCTCACCTAATACTTATGTGATTAAAGAATGTTATGTTGTGAGACAGACTTTTTAGTTCTGAATCCATGATGTTGGTACTTGTCGGGGATATATCCATTTCACCAACTGTTTGGCTTAAGGTTAGGGTTTGAATTCGTCGTTTTATTTAAAAAAAAAAAAAATCAAGGACTTGACGGGGGTGTTTGGGAGGTTATAATATTATCCTATTAGCTAACTGCTTTGACATAATGAAAAGCTGTTTCCCTGGTACTGGAGTTCCTGTTCTTGACATACGTGACATTTATCACCTTTCTCATCGTGATTTCAGGAGGTCGGTGAGCAATATCATCAAGCAGTGATTCGTTACTGAAATTTGGACACAATCCGGGGGATTTAGTTCTACTCTTAAAAACATCATATTATTTGTTTGTTTGTTTTTATTTATTTGCTTTTTTAAATTTAGTTTGTTTGTATGTGTGTTTGTGTTTTGTTGTTTGTTTGTTGTTGTTTTGTTTTTCACTTTTTGCTATATATTATCTTGATTAGTTTCTCTGAGGGATTATTTTCCTCCCAGCTGGTATTCCCAATGCTCAGTATTGTGTTTTACCTCACAGGGAAACCAGAAATCCTAGTCTCCTAGTTAGATTATAACTGTCTAACTTGGCCTGCCCAAACAATAAAAAGTATGCGAGGATTCATTCGCAAGTCCTGCTTTGTTATACTATTATCATTATAACATATAGTGCAAAGAACGTAGCTGTGTGCAGATTAAAAAAAAATGTTTGTTAATTAAAAAAACAAAACAAAAACAAAACAAAAAAAACAAATAAAAGAAAGAAATCAAAAGAAAAGACAGAGAAACTGGTATGGACGGAGAAATAATCGCAGTAGATCATTTAATTATTTCATAATCACGGGAGATAAATGAACTTTGTGGTCACCTCGTGTCTGAGACATCGGGGCGTGGCTGAACTACCCATGTGACGTGATAGAAAGGTGGGGATTGGTCAGCGATGACCACCATAGTTCTGACGTCAGTTCTAGACTTCTCAGCGGTGGGAATCTACCAAAGAAAGGAAATGTTGAGTATGAGTTAGGGGGGAGGGGGGAGAGGTGGGGGCGATGGAGGGATTAACAGGTAAGCACAGCAGATCTGCTTTGTTTGTTTGTTTTTCTTAATTAAGGATTTAGATCTTCGTGTTCTCCCATCCCTCAGAAGGAGAATCCATAACCGCACGACGTATTTTCACCATGGGGCAGACGCCAAAACACACATCCACCGCGACTCCCCTCCTGGCTGGGCTTTCAAGGTAAAGACAGAGCCGAAATGGGGGGGGGGGGGGAGGCGCAGCTGCAGGGTGTGGTTTTAGAAATGGTTAGAGAATGACAATGAGGGTGGATGGGGCGGGGAGGCAGAGAAGGGGAGGGGTGGGGGAAATATTTCCTCAGACGGGAGCCAACAGGGCGTGGCCCCACTTGGCACCAGATAGTATTTGTTTGAGCGACGAGTTGTAGAAACTTGGCCTGTCTTACAAGGTGTAACGGGTTTAAAACCGGGATACGCACAAAACAGTGACGTCAGCGTGGTGGTATTTTGTATGTGTGGTATGTAGGGTAGATTGTGTGTATGAGGTGGGGGGGGGGGGGCGAGAGGAGTGGCGGAGTGGTATAAGGAGGACAGGAAATCTTTACTACGGTCTTTAGTACGGTGTTTAGGTATTTTCTCGCCATGGGTACACGTCGCTATTTATAAACCATTATGTTAGTACTTTGGCTTGAATTATTTCATGACAGCCTCGCCTGATAAATGTATGTCAGAAAGTGTAGAAAATCTGTACCATACTAACTTTTTAACTTATGAGATGGCTTCCTTTATTTAGTTTTTTTTTTTTCCTACGGTTAAACAAAATAATAATAGGCGTAATAACAATAGTAATAATTTAATAGTAATAATGAAAAGGAGAAAACCTTGAATTTTCTTTCTTTGTTTTCTTTTTTTTTTTAATAATAATAATAATAATCATAGGGGAGTATCTATAAGGCGCCTATTCCCGTAATTAATTTATTAATTTTTTGTTTGTTGTTGTTGTTGTTGTTGTTTTTGGTCCCAGTAATCAGGGGAATTTGTTTGTTGTTTTTTTTTTATGACTAAAAACAACCAGCATAGTAATAATAATAATAATAATAATAATAATTTCAAAATTTAAAGGCAAAAATACACAAACCACCACCACCACCATCACCACCACCACAAAAACAACAACAACAAAGCTCATTGTGTGCAAAAAATTACACATATTGTGAGCACTGAGTGATTACCATGTCCAGAATGTAGCCCAACGATTGCCTGAAATGCCTCAGTTCATGTCCGCTTGTCTTTGACTTATGTTACCGACCGAGACCATCAGAGCCGGTATTTGTACAGAACGTTTCTTTTGTTAGATAGCTCATATGTCTGCCTCCTTTCAGCACCTTAGGTTTCCTACTTACCACTTATAGCTTGGAACTTAGATGAGGATTGTAGATACAATCTGTTATATTATGTACAGGCTGTGACACCATAGCTGACAATGATACCTTGTGTGATACAAACTTCCTAAAAACTATTTGAGAAGCACTCGCAGTCATAAACAACGGACGAACCTATACAGAGATTGACCTAAGGAGGAATCATCTTTCTGGGATTCTGACAGCCAATTGTTTACCTGATTTTGTCTTTCATGGAAATAGAGGAGAAACAGGAAAGATTTCTTATGTGCCGACTTGCCACTTCAGAGATTTCTGACAGATTTGAACTGCAGTGAGAAAACTTTTGATCCAAGTAAAATTGGAACTAGACATTGTCTTACTTAGTTGCATTTGACACCGATAGAAATTAACAAAAGACCTGTGTGTGCCTAAATCTGGAGGTCGTTGTTCAACATTTGTGAGGAATCTGATTTAATTATGTGAAGGGTCCAAACTCCGTCCAGCAGCCTGACTAAGTGATCCTGCCTCAATCGTATTTGACGAAGACAGAAATTAGCCGACTCTCGTGTTAGAACCAGAACTGTCTCAAGATCTCAAGGCATTTTTCCGGATTGCTGTCACCTGTCTATGCCACTGACAGTGACCAGCGGTCAGGCGATGACATGACAACACCAGAGAGGCTACGCCGTATTTACAACCCCAATGTACGCCCACAGCAAGTGATTGGTTAAGTGGTTGATAGGTTGATTGATTGATTAATCCATTGGTAGGTGTCTTTTTTGAGTTCTTGACCAACCGCTCCCTGAATTGGCTTTGCTTCAGCAGGTGGTTGGTTGCTTGCCTCACGCACAGATGGCTTGACTGGCAGCAGCAGGTTGATTGGCTTACTGAGTGGCGGTAGTATGCACAGGACGGGGCATATTGTCCCATAGTGCTGGGGGATGTGGTGGATGAAACCTGTGATTTGGGGTCCCAGGTAGTTTTAGGACAGAGTAATGAATGAATTTAAGGGGTATCCGATTTAATAAGATAATATAGGGCCCATTTTATCTACTGACCTCAAAGGAAACCCTTTTACATAATACTGAGTAACATGGTATTCAAATGTACAATGTAATATTTTAAAATTTGACATACAGTACCAATATCAAACAGAGGGTCAAATGATGTGAACAACAGCTACGGTGTTATGGGAGCGAAATTGCTTATTGCTTGATGCGAGATCAAATTCAATGATGTTATTTTTAGACTGAAACAGAATGATGAAGAAACTGCAGTGTAATGTCATATCTGAATGAGATATTTCATTTTAAGGTAGTGATCAGGTGGACTACGTGGTTTTTAAACTGAATGGAATAGCAGGACAATAGAGTGACACAGTGTGTGACATGATGTGCTGGTGGATGCCGCGAGGCGGATTGTGATGAGTAAGCCAGATCATAATTAGGTGTGCCTGTACCTGCTGATGTGACAGAATAGAGACGTCAAACTACTGGTTCTGTTAAGAGATTCTACATCACTTTATATTTTAAAAAAAAAGACAACTGCTTAATCGGCAATTAATCAAATAATTAAAAAGAAGCAGACAACAATGTGACAGTTATGATAGTAGAAGTTCAACACGACGGTTTCACTTCTCAAGTTCTCGAACCCTCTTGATTCTTTTTCACGGCAACATCATTATGATCACCATGTAACTCTCACTCGTCTGGCAGAGATTTAAGTGCCCCAGGCCCGTCGTAATTGATTAATCATTTATAGTCCAGAGAACCATATCTGACACATGCTTAACAATGGCTTCCCTAAGAGATTATGTTAACTTTTTACTTCTTTATGTGAGGCACTAAATGTTGTGAACAGACTTTTAATATAGACCAATATCCAATCAGCACACAAAGTGATCCTATGGAGAAGTTGTGGCAATTCACGTTTTTTAAGACAATACTGTCATCTTCTCTTCAAAGCTGTCCTGAGGCTTGACCTTATTCTCGCCACCTCACACTGTGATTTGGCTTATTGCACAACAAATCATTTATCTGCAGTTGTCTGATCTACAGCACAGTTGCACACTGTATAGCGATTGATCTGCATATTTTCATGTAAAATTTGCCTCATCCCCTCTGGGCATGAGGAGTGTTTTTTCTTTTTTTTTCCTTTCTTTCTTTTTTTCTTTGTCTGTTTATTTTCCAAGCATATCCCAGAAGATTGCACCTAATTATCAATCATTTTCATGTGTTCCATCATGTAACCAATACGAGTTTTGAATTATAAAATTTGTCTCTACATCAGCTTTCTAAACGACTCATTGAAAATGTTACATCATTAGAGAACAGCGGGCTTGAAATCGTCCCCATAGATTGCATTGTTAATTGTATGGCATTTCACACACAATACTGATCCAAGTTTCTTGATTTCGCATTCAGATATTTGAGTGAAAGGTACATAACTATCTGTAGTATTTTGCAATTTAAAACTGCTCCAGCGATTTCTCTGGAGATTAAAGTTAAAAATGACCATCAGAGATGATGTCCACGTGACGCTTCATTACACATTTAACCAGCGATGGTGGGAACTGGACGAGCTTCGCATATATTTTGTTGTTGGTAGGCTTACAATAATGTATCTTGTTGTTATGTCTCAGAGTGAGATTCCAGATACTAACACCCCCCGGCCTCTAGTGGAACGTCCCATCACCTTGCCCTCTGACCTGCACGCCATGGATGACTACCATGGTCTACTGACCCCAGGCGTGACCATTCCCAATGGAGGAGTGATCAACCCGGCCTTCACACCAAACCTGCAGCCTGGCGGGGAGCACGTACCAAGCGACGCCAGCAGCAGCGACAACGCACGTGTCTGGGAGCGCGAGGAGAACGAGGTCAGCAGTGACTCTAGCGAGCAGGTGAGGAGGCGGACAGTGCCAGGAGGAAACCATCTGACGCCCAGGGACAGTTATTCCAGGTAAGCCAACCTTAGTAGAAAGGACTGCAGTTTACGGTTTGAAAAGGCTTATTTGACGTCTGAAACAGATCTGGGACAATGGGTGGAACAGAGCTAGCATAATGGGAAGTATGAATAAAGAATTTGAGATCGATCAGCTGATTGCTTGATTGTCGCTCGGGAGATCATTAAAATTTTGTGTACACACTCTGTGCAAAGCAAAAACATCTTGGCGAATGCTGGACATTCAGACATGTTGACATTAGATAAACACACTCATGTGTGAGGGATGATCCCTCTTCCCATGTGACCGACTCTGCAATACCCCATTACTTTAACTCGAACTCCACAAGCTGAAGACAGTGAACACAAGGTGTTGCTTGACAAGGAAAAAACATATGGAGCGACCAGACCGTCGTCATATTGTTGCTAACGCCGGACGATGAATAATGGATATCACTGGCTGTTGCCTCTTGCAAGGTATCCCTAACGACATTTGTCATGGGAATGGTGTAGATAACGATGAGAAGTAACTTTTCATTATCAGGGACATGATTCTTATAGAATTGGATCATATACACCTACATACTCAATTCTTGACGCCAGCATTATAAAGACACTTTGGTTCACATCGTTATTATTTTCATATAGACTATTACCAGACAAAGAGAAATGAAATGGGTTAGGGAGAAGGACGTGGGAGGGGAGAACATGCTTAATAGATACTTGAACATCCTGTTAAATATTTTGGTAACCAATCATAGAACAAGATAATCCTACTTCCTTAAGATTTATGGGCTTAAGGAAAACCCATCATGGTATTTGGTTAAAAAAATAAAAGAGAAGAAAGGGGTGAAAAGGCAGGGAATATGTTGATTGTGTGTGGGGGCGGGGGGGGGGGGATAGACACTGCATGAATAAGCAAGATCTATTGATGACTTTATTAATACACTCAAAAAGAAGAAAGAGAAGACAATAGAATTAAGCTGTTATCTTAAAGGGAGGAGGAAGAGGTGGCAGGGGCAAGAGGAAGGATACGCTGTGGGGGAGATTTTTATTCATTATTACAGATAGACAATTCTAACCTTTCAAATCGAATAGTCTATCATTAAATTTGATGTAAAAATTAACAGAAAAAAAAAAAAAAACGACAGGCAGGCTCCCAAGGGGGGCAGCATAGCCGTCTTGGATTTTGGCTCCTTGAAATGACCTCCTTTGAAATCTATCTCCTTCCATAAATATCGATGGAACTTGGTGAGACTTCGTTACGTAATTTTTGGTATGATATCTAAAACGTCATGTAATTCAACTCTTGCTATGCACAAAAAAAAAAAAAAATGTGGAAACCTTTGAACATGCCCTAGGTGAGACAGCATATTTCCTCCTATTTTTCGAAAAAAAAAAAAAAAGGAAAGTGGAATTTGATGCATCTTGTTGTGGTCATGACGAATTTCAGATGTGGTTATAATCCCAGCCTGATAAAGAAACTAGCAAAAACAGCAAAAAAATTAAGATTTGGAGGAAACGCCTTTGAATTCTCTTAAAGGTAAATTTGACATAGAGAGTTTTTTATTCTGCTTTTAGCCTTAAAGCGGCCCTTTTTGAAAAAACAAAATACCACCTCTCTCTCTCACTCTCTCTCTCTCTTCTCTCTCTCTCTCTCTCTCTTCACTCTCTTCTCTCTCTCTTCTCTCTCTCCATGACGTCTGTATCTTTTCCTCTTCCTCTTTTTTTTTTTTTGTTCGTATACTTTCTCGAATTTTCTTCCCTGGGCCCTGTCATGACTAGAGATCTAACACTTCCATGTTCTTGATACCTATGTAACCCCATATCTTTTGTTTTTTCCTGTCAAAGCCACGACTTGCAAATGTGACAAAGCAGGGAAAATAAAAGAGTTTTTTTATTTTTTTTTTTTTTAATATCAGATACAATTTTGTTGTAAGGCACCTGGTGAAAGATCAGGCATATTCTGCTTGATTTTGAGTTAATTTCATCTCAGAGTGGTCACAATGTCTATTCCTGGCATTGGAGCTCAAGATAGCCTTAGAAAAGGTCATAAGCAAGTGTTTTATGTATTTTGGCCTATATCCGGTGACCTTTTGCATCGAAATTCTGCTAATATAATAAAAATAGAGTTTATCACATCTCTGTATTACTGATGTATCAGTTGGTCCTAATTGTCTACATTGTTGGTCCTCCAGCTTAGAGAGTCTGGACAGCAGGGCGCCATGGAAAACCTGGGACGTCTTCCGGGTGGTCAACAGGGTCAAGGACGTGACCATGGACGACCAGACCATCAACAAGTGTCGAAAAGCGCTGAAGGTCATCGTGGGTCTGTTTCTGACGCTGGGGGTCCTGGTCTGTACCATCATCGCCAAGTCCGCGCTCCTGTTGATCTCTTCCAACATCTATGTCAATGTGACCCTATACTGTAAAGAGCTGCCTGGCGGAAGACACTTCCAGTACTGTAACAGGATCCGGCCCGAGAAGGTGGAGGACAAGATCTACAGGCTGTCACAGAACGTGGAGATTCGCTGGATCTGGGCCATGTTTACCCTGATAGCAGCTCCCTGTCTTTTCACCTGCATCAAATGTGGCTGGCGTGTTTGTTTCAAGACGTCCAGAACTCCCAGCATCAAGGCTTTTCTTGCGGTAAGTCATGGGACAGTTTCAATACAAGTAGTTTATATGGATGTAGTTTGCTGGGATAGAATGTATTATCTGTCTCGTTTCTCGTCTATATTTTTGTCTCACTTGAAGTCTGTAAATGTCTGACGGGTTTAATTTATTTATTTTTATTTACTTATTTATTATGTATTTGCTTCTTTCTTTCTTTCTTTCTTTCTATCTTTCTTTCTTTCTTTCTTTCTTTCTTTTTTATTCATTATTTAAGTATTATTTATTCATTTATCTATTATTCATTTACTTATTTATTTATTTATTATAGTACAACACGATCAGTTAGCGGAATGGTAAAGGTTTAGAATTTTTGAAAAATACAAATGTTGACTGTAATTCGTCAATGATGCGGTCTGTTCTAGTGTTGGGCCCCATAGCCATACAATGGACTTTAACACCTCTCTCATTGACATCAGTCGATGTGTTTCAGAGTCTTGTTATGATTATCCTTATACAGTGGACAATACACGTTCCTATTCTACCAATCGACACGGTGTGAAATGCAAGCCAGAACATATCCCTGGCTTACGAATATTGTCTTTTTTGAAAAACAGTATGGGAATTTTAATGAACGTCTTTAATTAATCCTTTTCCACTTCTCTCATACGCAGGTACTGTTGAGTGAGACGCTGAATTCTGTGGGCGTGTCCATTTTCGCCTTTCAAATCTTGCCCAACATGGACTCACTCAGAGGTCTGGTGCTAACAATGGGCGTGGCCTGCGTCCCGTCCCTGCTCAAGCTGTTTGACAGGGAGGATGAGCAAGGGAGACATATACTGACATATGTGGCCGACCTTATAGCCATTGTTATTCAAGCGTCAATACTTTTATTATGGCCAATACACTATCTAGTCTCTGACCTGTCTCCCACGGAGTCATGGGCCATCCCTCTATCTTTGATATTAATATCCTTCGGCTACTGGGAGAACTACATCAATAAGTACACGGCTCTGGCCCGGGTGGGAAACTGGCTGAAGGAACTCAAGAAAAATACCAGAAGAATGAGAACTAAAATCTATCTAGTGGTGAGTGTATGGAAAATCTGTGTCACTTTGCTCACCATGACAGCCATTATCAGTGACTTCCATGGCGGCTGTGCCAAAGTCTTGTACTTCCAAGGAGACAACGGAGTCACAGACTGCCCCCATCTAGTGTATCCTTACGGCGTTGCCAATGTGGAAGCTGAAGAATATTTCGAAGACCCTTTCTGGGTGATGTTACTTCAAATCATGGCATGCTTGGTATGCTACACTTTTGCCAAAACCGCTTGTAAGACTTTGCTGCAGATTGGGTCATTTGCTCTACCCTTGGCGCTGTCACTGCCCATATTGCTAGGAATTCACATCAGTAACTGCGAGGCATGGGACGGCAGCACCTCCGAGTGGCAATACCTTTCCATGCCTTCCTACATGTACTGGACCTGTGAGGTGGACGGTGACTCCAGTGATTATCTGAAGACGTTGCTGCAGGAATTCTGGTACCCCATAGCCGTGGCCTGGTGGCTCAGCTTTGTGTGGGTCACCGCCCACATCTGGTTCCCCAAAGTGGAGAAACTGGTGCAAACTGAAAGGTGAGAGAAACACACACTTAGCAATAAGAACCATGAATCTGACATACTCTGAAAATGTTAATATGAGATGTACCATGAGCTTTAACACATAAATATGGGAAATGGGCCTGGTAATACATGACAATTAGAGATGGTATAGATGATAACATAACAGCACTGGAATGAGATGATAACAGAACATAATCTTCAGACATCTGTCACAGATATGTCGCATAAAGCAAGAGTGACACACGGCAAAATAAACAAACAAGTAAAGCAAATAGAAATTTTAAAAATAAGAAAGAAAAAGCAAGCTACAAATATGATATGCTGATGTGAGATCTTGAAATGGCTTGACATGTAGAATAAGATGGTGACATTTAATATTATAATCTCTGAGCATGAGAACGTAAAGTACATGTGTCTCAGAGTATGGACATGATCCAAAAATAGATGATCGCATAACATACACGTATAAGCATGACTCCATGAGGTATAGATATAGCAAGAGAACGAGTATGAAGCTGGTGTGTACAAATGACAGGTAAATGCCATGGTGGAATAACAATAGATTTAGTTTAATTTTCTCTTGCTCAGACTGACAGACTGTTTTGTTCAAGAATGGCTCCAAAAGACCAGAAGCTAGGAACATGATATACGAAAGTAATGGTAGAATACAAACTTGTAATGCAAATCAATGTTCAGTCAACATCAATGACATTCTGATAAAACAATGGTTGGCCTGTTAATTTATTTTACGAGGTGCTGGATTATTACAGGATAAAAGACCATGTGGTATGCCTACACTTGCTATGAACGTATTGTAGTGCTACATTAGATTTAGTAGCTACTTTGATATGACAAGGGGCCAGTTTGTGACTGTAGGAGGAATAGACGTCAAACACAATTCAGAAATACAATGGAATCATGTCCCTGTCAGGATGATGCAACTTGCGCAATTGTTGTGTCATATATTCTAAATGTTCATAATCCGCATGAGTAATAGCAAAACACAGAATATCTCTCTCTCTCTCTCTCTCTCTCTCTCCACGATTTTTTGAGAGTAGAAAACAGCATTAGAATTGCTCGTGTGTTCTAAAACAGATGTTGGGTGAGTCTATTACTAATGAATACCATTGGCTGACACATAATTTTCAAATTAAATGTAACATAATGTAAAACTACAGCTCCGTGGCTGACCAGACTGGGAGGTATAAAACCATCGCTTAAAACGAATATGAAAAATCTTAGACCCGGGGAGAGAAAAAACTGGTAAGAAACAACATCAATAAAGATAGAAACAAAAGTTATTTCAAAGCTACTGGGAGAAATTGAAATTCAAACAGACTATTGATTTGGCCGAGGATACAATTTTATTTTACTGTATACTATCTGAGCTTTTGTTTTCTTTCTTTTTACGTTTTTTTTTCTTTTTTATGATTAAAATTCTTATTCGCACTTGTCTCTTTTCTTTTCTGACTGACTATAATTAAAAGTATAATTAAAAATATAATATATATAAATATACAGTATAATTATAAATTCACATCTTGATTCACTTTTTTTTTTTACCACTGGTATGTTGGCTGTACATTTACGTTACGTTCTACATGCATCTTTCAATCTCCTGGGGGAGGTTGTCTCGACCGTTGGCTATACTAAGTATCCCATGGTCCGATTTCTGGCTCTTCAGATATGCAAGCTGAACGTGTAACTGACCGATGCATGTAAAACAATGTTGTCTCAAAGAATTGTGTATAAACTCAAGTAGTTGTTTCAGGGATCGTTTAAATAGATTATCCTAATGAACTAGACAGTGTCAACCAATACAATCTTTTGTGTCCAAAGTTTAAACAGCACAGACAGTGGGTCAGACACCACTAGTAATTCAGTCCATGAAAGCTCTACTCTGTGTTTTTGACCAACTATTTTGTGAGCAGGCATTAACATCATTTCGATCATTTGAACAACTTAACTGTTCCCATCTAAAACTAAAATGGTATAGGAAACGGGCAGCTGTTTCTACACAAATGCAACTAAGGAAAGAGATCTTTTATATTAGTTACAGGATAGGTTGGTGCAAGGGTCAATCATTTTTGTTACAATGTTTTCTCACAACTCATAGAAAAGTTACACTGTTTGTTGATTTTGTCCGTTTGATTACTGTCACTCAGACATACGTAAGAATGGGTAGCAGTTCAACTTAATTATGACCATGGTCCACACTCGTCTTATAATTGATTTGATTTTGAAAAGGCATGTTGTCAAAGGGGTGATAATATCAGGTATGAGAGGTCCATCATTAATTTACATATCATATTGCTAAACCACTAGGTGTTCCATGAAGAGGAGAGAGAAAGAGAGAGAAAGAGAGAGAGAGAGTAAAACAGGCAGAGATTATCATTGATACACTTGGTTGAGACTTCATTAAGACACAGGGGACATGAGACTTTGACTTGCTGAGGTACCAAACTATGATCCCCCCCCCTCCTCCTCCTCACAGGCTGTTTGTCCAGCCGCTGTACTGTGGTGTATTCCTGGAGCAAAGCCTGCTGCTCAACCGTCGCCGGGATGACAGAGACCGAGGTCAGAGATCTGAGAAGGTGAGCTGTTTCACATGTTATCTTCATCAGTGAAATATTGACTCTCAAGTAGTAGAATAAGCCGAGGAATGGAATAAGCAGAAGTTCCATGATCCAAACCTAACTCATTAGTGGCCGATCTCACTCAATAAATAGTATTGATGAGAAGACACAGGTCAATACTAATGTTTGGCTGGCAATAATGTAATAATATTCTATTTCAAGGATAATATTATTATGATTTGTCATTAGGGAAAAAGATTGAAGTCAGTAATTGTACGTATGTTTGTCAAACTTTTGTCAAGTTTTTGTCAGTTCGACGTGTGATCGGTGTCAATAAGACAGCACAAGTTGAGGGCGGTGATTGACAGAAACATTATGTGTGGTTTATGCATGCCATTCTCCAGGTAGGCATACAAACTTCATTTTATGACATAATTTCACTCTAAGATGGACGCTGTCGTGTTTGGTAGATTGGGTATTATGTTACTTTTGTTAACTTTAATGTTTTCTAAACCCGATTAGTCATTTTATTAGCTGTATTGTCCAAAATAATCAGGGTATTTTAAAGAGTAGTCCACAGCGAGGCTGTAAAGGCTTGGAGAAAGGAGACAGTCGTAAGCCTAAACATGAACAGCCTCGTTGTCTTCTTGACTGATCGCTATGGATCACATATGCAGTTATGCAGGAAAAGGAGGATCTCGCGCATTGTACTCACGGCTTCACATGCGTAACAACATATGTTTCTCTGATCAGTCAGTCAATTAAAATATGTTGGTTTGGACGAGAGAGGAAGTGGGAAAGAAAGATAAAGATCTGGTCTGAGGCATTTGTGCTATTTCTGGGCTAGGCAGGCGTAGGAAATGATGACTTTGCCCTGAGTGGACACTTACTGCATGATTGTTATCTCATAGTATGTCCGTTTATGTCCAGCTGATGGCTATGGTCTTCACTGACCATGACAAATTGACGGGTTTGACAGTTCTCTTTCTCCAACCAGTCTGCCATGAATGTGCCAGTTTCCTCATGGCAGAGAGGGAAGGAATTTCTAGGTCAGAAAGGATATGCCATGGCTGACCAGTGCCAGATCACAGGAACTAACTGCCACTATCTGCTACTGTCACTCCCACAGAAACAAGCACTGCAGTTCTTCCAGATGGAGCAGGAGCGTGAGATAGAGGCGGGTCTCAAGCCCAGGGGTTCCCTCCGCACTGACGTCACGCCCATGATCTACGTGTGCGCCACCATGTGGCACGAGACTGATAAAGAGATGGTCCAAATTCTCACTTCCATCTTCAGGTAATGCACTTATTCATGTACCCTTTCTAAAATATCAATATTTTTCGTTCTTAAAAAAACAAAAAATTGGACGATTTGGTCATCTTTGTACCTTTACCTTATATTATTTGAACAAAATCATTACCCAGTATACAAAAGACGTTCAAAGAATGCAATATCAGTGGGTCAGGCGATGAAATAAAGAATTCTACAAAATAGTTCACAAGAGAGAAATGCAGAAATCTTGCTGAGAAATGCAGACATCTTGCTACACTGATTTCATGACACAGCTTACCGATGGCTCACCTTGAAATTTCTAGTCTCTTGCAAACAACTTAACTGTTACTATTTAGGCTTACAGACAAATAATCGGTGAACATTTAGTGACAGTTTTGCCATCACATTTCCATCTCTCTCAGGTTGGACCTGGATCAGTGCACACGCAAACACGCCTTTGTCTTCTTCGACGTGCTGGATCCGTCTTACTATGAGTTTGAAGGTGAGTACTGTTCTGACAGCCCAGAGAAAACAAAATAAGGAAACAGTCAGAAATAACAGATTCTAGATTCCTCTTAACTTAAAAATCTAAATCTTTGGACGCATTCAAGAAAAGTAGAATTTCTGCAGGCTGTCTAAATTTAATTGTAGATCCCGATCTACCACTTGTTTTGTCTTTGGGTTAACACAAAGACTTTTCTCGTGAAGTTTATATCAAGCTGTCAGACTAGTTTCTTTGCCGCCGCAGTGTTAACGTCTGATTCCATCCGTCTCTGCAATAAGCAAAACGGCTAAAGCTAAACAAAAACATGCAAGTACCTGAAGTCGGGCTGCCTTCTTGAGACTATGAAGACAATCAGACCCACTTCTAGGACCTGGGCTCACAATGCTTATAAGTACAGAACCAATGTTATTGTTACAGACCTAAGAAGACAAGTCTATATATAGACTCAAGGGCATAATACAACTAACCGTAAACAATCAGATAACAGTCCTAAAAGAACAAGCACGGCCTCAGACAGCTGCCAAATGCTCAGCTGCCTAATATTCTTCTCTCACCTATCAGCTTGCTGAGCCTGGCCTATGCTCTATCCACAGCTCACATCTTTTTCGACGACGCCTTTGAAGCCCACGATGATGACGAGTACATGTACCAGGCTAACCGATTTGTCAAATCTCTGGTCAGGGTCGTCGACACAGCCGCTAGGTGAGTGGTCAACTTTAAAGGGTTTTACTTTTTGATTGTTATTTCATTCGTGTCTAGATCTGGTAAATTTGTGCTATGTAATCATAGAATTCCAGCTCTTAGTATGAGTTATAAATATGTATAAATCAAGGGATATTGAAATAAATAATGATCTTAATTTGTAAGACAATCTTTTCAAAATTTGTGTATGTTTGTTGGTATGAGGAATGTTGAACTTTTTTTATGCAACGAGGAGTTGGATACATCTGAATATACATGTATTGACAATTTCAGAATTATTTATTTTGGAGCCATGATATATTTTGTGTTGGTGGCCATGACTGAGTTAATGCGAATTACACTGCAAAATACCACTGCTGTCGCCTGAGATGTAAAATAAAATACAGGATGCTGAACGCTGATAATTATATCTTATTTCTTTTCCCCCAATTGTATATTCTCTGTGCACAACAAATGAGTGCAGTGAAGCAAATATTAACTTCTGGCTACTCACACTGTGTGTGATCATTATGCAGAGATTCGACGATAAGAATTAACTATTGATCGAACTGGCTGGAATGTAAGCACAGTTTACAATTTGTTGTTTTCTTAAGTCGGTCAAAAGTTGATTCCATTTGCTTGACACTGGTATGACTGATACACCGACACTGTTGCTGTCTGTAGCAGGGTATTATTTGTGTAATATTTTTTTCCCTTAGAGATATCTAAATAGACTAGTACGTTCACGTTGTCCATCTTTCTTTCCATCAACAGACTGATTCCTTGTGCCAAACACTAATTTCAAGTAATAACTGAATTCGTTTTCTTTCTTCTCCTCAGTGCTGTCCACCGGGCTCAAGTCAAAATGGACCCCCCAACCAAATATCCCACCCCCTATGGAGGCAGACTGGAATGGACTTTACCTGGACATAACAAACTGTCTGTCCATCTGAAGGACAACACTAAGATCAGGCATAAGAAACGCTGGAGCCAGGTAAGCAAGGGTCCACCTCAATCAGGGCACAAAATGATATCAAAAGATGTCAAATAGTCAACACGTCTGGTCGTTTGGATTTATTCCTGGGTTGATTGAGCTATTGGTATATGAATGATTGATTTATCGGTTGACTGATTACAAGTTTAACTGCTTGTTTGATTGAATAATATATATCAGATACAACACACATCTGTGGACTTGTCTTACTCTACCCCTACTTGACCACCAGTACTCCCCGTACGTTGTGTTCGTTGTTGTAGACAGTGACCTTGAACATGTTAAAATCGAAATATCTGCTTTAAAAATGACAATTTGTGCTGCAAACTGAACTCATAAATTCTATAGAACTCATATTTTAAGGACAACATTTATGATTTGTTTACATTCATTGATTTAAGTTATCTCAGTCAAAAGATAAGAATGAACGTATGAAAAAGTGTATTAACTTCTTTCTTTTTTAATCGTTTTTTCCCAAAATGTTTATTTGAAGTTCAGATCAGTGTGCAGTATACATATGTGCTACTGTATATAGTCCGTAGCATTTATGTGTATTTTGTGAAATGTGATACATTAAGCAGAATGCTACAAATATATTTTCACATTATACAGCAATATAATAATAAATATCCCTCTTTGGTAACAGTTGCTGTTGCTGTAAGCAGAACTGAATTTCAAATCTTCCTGAGATCAAAGAGTCCACAGCTGTTTACATACTGATCTCAGGTTGGTCAGCATGTGCCAAGCCTGGGTCACGTGCATTGGTTTGAAAACTTATTGTAATATCTTAATACACAATATTATAATTCAGCCTATTTTGATATGATGCCCAAAGAGTATTATGACAAAATGTCCCAAGCCAATTTCATTATTCACTACCAGGTGATGTACATGTATTACCTACTGGGTCACCGGCTGGTGGCGCAAAAGTTGCCGGACGCCAGAAGAAAACAGACCATTGCTGACAACACCTACCTGCTAACCCTGGACGGTGACGTGGACTTCAAGCCCTCGGCTGTCCAGCTGCTTGTGGACAGAATGAAGAAAAACGAGAAGGTCGGCGCTGCCTGTGGCAGAATCCATCCTATCGGCTCAGGTATGGGCCAGACACTGCCACTGATGGGCACCTTTGTCTGTGGATGAAGAGGCCCAAACTCCATCTTTATTTCCTGCTCTATCTACCTTTCTCATATGGAAAATTAATACCACACCACTTGAGTCACAAAACACATACTCATGATAATTAACATTACAGTTCCTTTCAATATAATATACACTACAGTAAAAGCCCTAACTCTCTGCTTGCATTGCAATTAGGCCCAAACTGTATCATTTTCGGAACATGAATAAAGCTCATAAAAAAAAGAAAAAGGAACAAAAGTAAATACATAAATAAATAAATAAATGAATAAATAAATAAATAAATAAACAATAATAAAATTTGATTTTTCATTAGACAATTGTAACTGGTGTGTCATTATAAAATCTTTTCTGCCTATCATAGAATAACAGGACTTTTGTGATGGGCGCCTGTGTCTGGTTGGGATGATGGAAGTTATTAAGGAATGCAGAAGTTGCAAAAAAAGAAACATTGGTGATGCCTAAGAGAGATGTGGTCGAGCTTATACGTCAGGCTTTATCTATCATTATGACTTTTTATTCTTCTTAATCAATCTCAGTTCAAAAGCCTACTCCGACATCTTTCCCCAGGGCCGATGGTGTGGTACCAGAAGTTTGAATACGCCGTCAGCCATTGGCTACAGAAAGCCACAGAGCACATGATTGGCTGCGTGCTCTGCAGTCCCGGATGTTTCAGTCTGTTCCGAGCCTCGGCCCTGATGGACGATAACGTCATGCGGAAATACGCCACCACCTCCACAGAGGCTCGCCATTATGTGCAGTACGATCAAGGTAACTGCTGGGTTTGACTCTCTCATCTGCCTCATTTTGTTGTTTTTAATTGAGATCTTTCTACATTTATCATGAAAGGCACAGTATATCTTTGATCAATGTCTGGCAGGAAGAACAAAAGTCTCAAGGAAGCTCCATTTATTATTCATAGAAGAACGTCTTTTCTGTTGGCCTAAGTGTGGCATACTTCTAAATATAACAGTAGAGAAAGTAACCTTTCTTCATCTTTCCAAAGGCATAATTATTTACGAAACACAGTCTATGTCTACCATAAGTGAATTTTTGGTGAAAAATATTCATGTAATGGATTATGTGTGTCTTTCTCATCCCCCCCCCCTCTCTCTCTCTATCTCTCACTTTCATTTCCTGTTGTTCTCTGTTTTTTCTTTCCATCTCTCGTTCCGTAAAGAGTTTTCTTGCTGTCTTGCATGTTCCACGAATACTGACAATAATTCTATTTCTTAAGAGAATGGCATGTCGAAAGTATGGTAACTATGTTATGCAAAGAACAATACCAGGAGTAACAGCAAAAACTATCAACAAAAAATTATAGTGCCAATAGCCAAAACACATTGAGCCGACGAAGAGCCGAGAGGGCTCGAATATTTGGCTAGCTATATTAGTTCCTTTTATTAACTCAATTCAAAATTCTTCATATTGTTTTCCAACTTTTTTTTATGTATTTGATTAGTTACCCTTGGATAGCCATCTTAATTTTAATATATATA
>JBCAUA010212353.1:0-20950 GCA_038406235.1 Peronia verruculata | reverse complement strand
GTTTCATGGGTGCCATGTGCCAAATGTCCTTCCATATCATGGCTCTTTGGAGGACACCTTCCCAGTTTGTCCACTGCCCCTGTAGCCTTTGCTACACGGCTTTTTCGGCTCTTTTTCGTCTCCCTCATTTCTGATCTCTTGGAGAACACTGTCGTATTTCCTTAGGTGTCCCGGTGGACCATAATGAGACCATTTCTCCACTCAATCCTAATTCTTTCCTCTCAGACAGTGTGAATTCAATGATCTCCTTTGTCTGTGGGGACTGTTCTGCTGCAATGACGGCTTCTTTCCTTTTCCACTTTCAGCCCATTTTCAGTTCAGGTTCTATAATCCTCACAGCAACATCCTGTGAGCCCTTGAACATCAGATGAAGGAGGGCTTTCCCTATCTTGTGTTCTTCACTCAGGGATTTGAGTGGTAGCACTAACTTTGTTCGCTTACAGGCTAGTGCAACATCAGTTAAGCATGGTGGGAGCCTTATCCACTTTCTTGTACAGTGTTAAATGTGCAGTAAAATGGGCACAGGAGTGGGGAGAACAGGAAGACAAAGTTGCAGAAGTGATGGTTGATGTATGAAAGCATAATCAGGCCACATTGTGGACTAAAATGTAACCATTTCTTTGTTTGACAACATGTGGGACAGCACGAGATTGGCTCTGTAGATAAGGAAGAGTAAGTTTAGCCTCCTGACTGGTCACTTGCTTTGCTACTTTGGTCCGTCTGTAAACATCTGAGTCACCCATGCAATTATCTGTAGCGTAGCAAAGCAATATCATGTTTTCAACAATGACACTGTTGTGTGAAAACTCACTCGACATTCAAAATGCTGGGCAGTATTGATGTAATTATATGCTAAAAAAGATCAGGAATTTCTAGATCTAATTATAAGACACACACAGGGAAGAAGGCTGTACTTATTTGCAGCGATTAATCTTTAACTAACGGTAACAACCATAGTTAGTATTAGTAGTGAAGACAATCTGTGGTCAGACAAGTTACGTAACTTTTCAATCCACTTAGAAACCCGTCCGCCTAAAAGCCAAGTGTTTTTGTCTCCTGGCGACCCTGTTCTTAGGCGGAGACCAATGTACTAATACCATTCAAAATACAGCTTTTAACATTTATTAAAAGTTTTTGCTGCAAATAAATTTATGGAAATGTTAAAAAATATAATAAAAATAACGATACATAATTTGAGAATTACTGGTAGAAAATAGTAATCATAAATATGTTTGATTTTTGTCAACTGCTATGCGAAAAATACGCACTAACTATTGCGACCAGACAATAGACCCAGTGGTCTACTGCGTCAGCAATGTGCTGCACAGCTCAGCAGTATGACACAAGAAAGATAAGGCCTGAGACAAGCGTGAAGAAATCACACGTATTCTGTGGTAGACATACCTACTGCTCCTTGTTTCACACCTCACCCGTCGCTCGTGGCCTCAATTGAGTATGATTTATTGTGAGATGGTGTCATGTATTGCGTGCATATGTGAGGCTATTACAATTGTGGCATTATTTACAGCTACACAACCACTAGAGGACTGAGCTGAGATATCCACCCCCAAGGAGGTTGAAAGGGTCAGATACACTGTAAACCGTATCAGAGAACAGATTGGCCCTTTTCTTTTCAATCATACACTATACACACTTACACTTGCAGGCATTCCGTCAGTCAAACCGGTCGTACTTATTGGTGTTTCTTGAAAGCCAGTTTTGAGAAGTCACCTTCAGTTTCATACTGAAAATTGTGAACTTAAATTTTACTACTATAAAGCTATTTTAGATCTAGGCTGGCAAATCAATAATGAATTCATCGAAACTATACATTTTAAAACGTAAGAGAACAGGTTTATCCCTGCAGTTCAAAAGGACACTGATTTGTGAAGTTGACAAAGGTTTACTGAAAAAGTTGGATACCCGCAGAAAGTATCCCATTCCAAGCTCCACTTTGTCTGCAATCTTGAAGATTTTTGTATTAAAACAGAAAACATGCAGCATATTATATAGATCAACTGGCAACAATGACCACCTGGTCACAATGTCAAACACTTAGCAGATCATGACATTGACATAACAGGCACTCAATTAACAATTCAATGTATAATATCAGTTAATACACTTAATATAGACTCTTAATACACGTAATCTGACCACATTGTACCAATAAAAAAAAAAACTTGTCACTGTTTTGATCACCTGGTAGCAATAGGACAGATACTGTTCACTGTTTTGATAACAACAGACCCTGTGGACTATTATGATCACCTGGTAGCAATAACCTCAACCAAATATTATGCCTGGAGACCTGTGAGTTTTTTTGTTTTTTTTAAATATCACTACCATTTTGCTTCAAACTCAAAGTAATTTCAATGTTGCCTTTTTTTTTCAATTAATTTATTTATGTGTATTTTTTATATTTATATATATATATATGTAACAATAATGACAAGCTAAGTAGCTCCCTTACTTGATATTTCCCAGTCATCAATTGACTGCGTGTTGGTGAGCAAATAGGCTGCACATAATAGTTTTCAAGCTTCACTCCATCTGCTGCCAATTTGTCAAGGTTAGGAGTTGCAAATTCTGATCCATGATAGCCAATATCATGGAAACCGTAATCATCAGCCAAAATGAACACAACATTTGGTCGCCTCTGTCTAGCAGTAACAAAACTATTGAAATGGCACAGGAAAATGATTGTGACTGGTAGAACAACAATCTTGAATGTGGTCTCCATAATATATGACCTGATATGTTCTCAAATCTGAAAAGTGAATTTTCAGTTAAGCATATTGAATGAGAAAATCTAATTTAAAAAACAAAACATGTTTATCAGGACAGAAACCAGCCTCTAATTTTGGTCCACAAGTATAAACAGCTTTCAGATTTATATTACAAATACTCTTGTTGTAATAAGTCGGCAAAGAAAATCATACCATGTATCAAAATTTAATTAAGTCCACACACACTACTTTGGTAAAATCAGTTTGTTAGTGAAGATACAATGGTCTCTGCCTAAGAACTGTCTGCCTAAGAACCTGCCACTGCTGAGAAATGGAATTTATCCCTATAATTCTCCAAATAAAAAAATCCGGCTAAGCACGGTGTCGGGCCAAGACACGCGAGTACTTATGGTGTAATTTCACATTATACAGAAACGCGCAGTGCTATGTGATCAGTAAAATAGGGACAGAGGTAGAGAGAACGGGTAGACACAGGAGTGGAAGTGAAGGTTGATGTATGAATGCATAATTAGGCCACATTGTGGACTAACCCCTGAGCATTTCCATGATTGGTTCTGAGTAAGCTTAGCCTCTTGACCGGTCACTTGCTTTGCTACTTCGGTTGGCCTGTAAACACTTAAGTCACTCGTGCGATTATCCACAGGGAAGAAGAGCAATATCACGTTTTCAACAATGATGCCGTCACTCGACGTTTAAACACTAGGCAGTATTGATGTAATTATATGCTAAAACAGATCAAGAATTGCTAAGGAAGAAGGCTTTACTTATGTGCATAGACAAATCTTTAACTAATGGTAGCAATCAACTTATCATAGTAATGATGGCAACCGGGTTCTTAGGCAGAGACCTCTGTACATGTTCATACTTTTCAAACTAGTTTGTATCTTTCCATGATTACTGTTATGCTTAGTAAATTCAAATAAGAAAGAGCATTAACTAATGACAATCACGTGTAATAATTGTCATTATTCCTTTGGTTTTCACACAATAACTGACAGCAAAACTTTTTTTTTTTTTTTAAATGTGGAATAGGCTAGATCAAGGGATCTACTCCCGACTTCTCAACTCCAAGCTGTGCCACGCCCTCTATTCATTTCCGTAGTTGGGTCTTACTTTTAAAAAATCACACAATGGGGGAATAATGCTCATTCCAGATTTGCTTGTTTGTATGTTTTGTTAATAAGGAAAACTACAAATACGAGTTTAAAAAAGAAAAGAAAATGGCACCAGTACTTTGTGACCTGGGAGAAGTGAAAGTCAGCTTTTAGGATCTACTTACATGTATATCTAGATTTCTGTCCCTTTCAGTATGCCTCTGCTGTTTGCCATGTAGAGATCAATCTTTAATCCTAAAAATTGGTACAGATTTATAATGTAACTTGGTAGACGCTATCTACAGGGTAACAAGGATAATTGAAAATTATGGCTAATTTTCATTTATCGTGACAAGATACATGTATTGAAAACTGCACGTCTGAACACGTGATATAGCCCACGCAATGAGGGCTTTAAAAAAAAAAAAACCTAAATGTTTAAGGATCTATTGACAAAAGATTTTATGGCCGCAATGTGCACAAACTGTATGATATACATGTAAATCATTTAGGTACCCTTATGTGTCTGTCTGTCCATTTATTTGTTTGTCTCACTTTTCAGTCTTTATCTCTGATTTGTATTCTTTTGTAGTTCATAGTCTATATAGTAAGCCTATTAATCATTAAACAGTGCTGGACAGGCATTTGGTCTGAAAAAAAAAAAATGAACGGATTTTGAAAGAAATAAAGAGGGTGCCATTTTATGCACATGATTGTGTCATTAGGTAGGAAGCTAGGGAAGAGTTTGGTTTGTTCATTTCTGTTTTACTGGTCTTTATGAAAACTAGATTCAGCTACAAGTGGAAAGCCTCACCACAAGAATACATAAACACACAACTTCCGCAACACAATCAATCATTCTGACAAGTCTGATTTCAAAGTTCATACTGTTAATGACACACATAACTAGATCTAGTTTAATAAAACCAAGGGAAAAAATCCTTTATTGTCAACAGATTTCTCATATCTTTGTAGTTCATATATATACATGAATAAATTTTTCACTATTTCTCAATGGCAACAGAAACCGAAACAACTAGAAATATTGAGCAAATAATTGGAGAGATATTTCATTTTTTTACATTCATCACTATTTTCCAGGAAATGGTTTATCAAGAAGTACTCTGTTCTGCTTTTCTTTTGCAGAGACAATAAAAACTTGGAAAAAAAAACAAAAAACATGTATATATTGTTGAAAACGAATTGCTAGAATTAATCTCAGATAAATCTAATACATGTGTTACAGTTTGTTAAAATTTCAACAGACACAGCTATGGTATTCTTCTTATCAACAACAATTTAAAGGAAAAAATATTCACCCCACTTTTAGCAGTAAGAATATATTATCTCCCACATGAAGGTAAACAACACAGACAAAAAGCCAACTTTCAAATACACCTACAATGATTCGCAATGAAATTACTTTAGAGTAAATAGAAAGCTTCTCTGGCATCTAAAATTTAAAAATCAAATGACACTTAGAAAATCAAAATACATGTTCATGTAAATAGTTTATACATGTACTCCAACATGAATAAGGAATGAATTGCATAAGTATATTCACATAAGAGAAGGCACCCAATGGCTATCTGATTTTCAAAGAACACAATGTCATGAACCTAAAAATTGTTTGCTGCCAACACTCTGGGAAAAGTAAAAGTTTCCTTCTGGAGTGATTCTCTACTTTACTTCATGGGGAGGGGCGGCACCTGAAAAGTCCGAGAATTATAAAAAAAATCGAATCCATGTTTTTCTGTTATTCAAACATTTTGTCCATTTTTTCTTCACAAATCTAGCTGTAGTTACAACTGAAAACAGTACCTATGGTCAAAACTGACCATCAGAGGACAGCAAGGGGTAAAAAAACAATTCATAAACATACCCCGAAATTCGCAAAAACACACTTAAAAAATTGGACTGCAGCACCCATCTCAAGCATCTCATCATGTGGGAAATTTATCAGTGTGACATTTCTCCTCCTACATGTCTGGCCTACATTCCCAGTCACAGGTCACTCTGCATTGTGACCACAGCCCAGAAAGGACCATCTGTATGCACAATAGTCTGGCCCCATTTCACACAGAACATGCGCCCATGTGACCTTTACCCTTTCAAGCGCATTGTGAAATGGCTGGATAAAAATACCGCAGCGCACTCCTCACCAGCTAGGATTCTGACTTGCACTCTGGGTCTGTTTACTTTGGCAGTGGGGCATTTACTACATGCTTTGTAGCAGCTTGCTATTTGAATAAGTTTTGTTCTGAAGCCCTTTTATCATCTGTTTAAACATCCTGGACATTCCACGGGTCACATCTCTTCTCTCTTTCCTTGCTCCTGTCTTCTGTCCCGCATTCTTTCCTCTCTTCTTCTTGATGCATAAACATTTCTTACCATGTTTGACACAATATAGCCTTAATCATGCTGATGTGTCAATAATAAACCCCCACACAACCCAACCCAATTCATCTATTTGGACTCTGAGTGAAATTGTGAAAAGCTAATCCATGCCTAAGAAATCTCGATGGATCACTCTAGGGTCAATGGAGCATGAAAGTTGGGTTTTGCTTCAGCTTTCAATTAAGAAAACTGAATGCGATTTTCTCCATACACTCCCTTTTTTCACTAAAACTCTAATAACTACACATTTATTTTATAACAGTTTTGCTTGGAGTGCTGCATGCAGCTTGTTATAACAATAACAAACAAAAGTATAGGATGCAGCATGAAAAAAATCTGCAAATTTTCACTTTCCGATTCAGGCAACGCTGAAAAAAAAAGTTTTACTCAAATGAAAAAAATAGTGCATACTTTTGTAGATTTTATTTCAACCAACCCATGTACATATTTTCAAAGTGATCCATCGAATTTTGATGAAAAAGAAGCATTGTAAACTCTATACTGAAAATCCAAGATTGTGGTGTTACCATGGCAACAAATGCTTTGAAATTTTTTCAGTTTTTTTTTCCCTCTAATTTGGCCATATCTGACATAGGCAGGATATTCAAACTTAATATTTCCCATGTATTTTGAAAATGACATGCAGGTGCCATCCTTCCCCTTAAACAGAAAAATGCTTAAATGTCAGGATAGGACACATCAACATTATCTGATAAACTTGTAGCAAACTGCTAGATAAGCAATAAATATGAGAATGGTCAATTGAGATGTTTTATGGACTAGCACACATATTTCCATATCTTAATTATTTCCCTGCTGGCAACAGTACGAGGTACATCCAGAAACTGGTCTCTAGTGTGATAAAAGACATATGTGACTGTGACTGTGCTGTGAGAGCCCAGTACAATCTGCTTGTTTATGTAAAAATGACCAACACTATGGTTATGGTTTTTATAAGCTTTTCAACCTTCTGTAGTGGTGGTTATCTCAACTGTCCACAACCATGGTAAAAAAATAACATAACACTATTGTGTTATGTGATCACTTATAGTCATGACCAACACTGAAACAATGCATCACATCTGATGTCAGTATCTGTTTGCTGCTACTGAGACATAAGTGTACAAGAAAAAACTGATGCAACAATTTCTGATTAGAAAAGATTGTCAATAATAACTTGAAAGAACCGCATTTATAAAGAAGACAATAAACATTGTATTAAGAATCCCATACTTAACTGGTAAACAGTATATAAAAAAAAAAGTCATGCATAATTCATCATCATAGCCAGAATGTTTCTATAAAAATGAGATACATGTACCATCTTTTAAAGATCCTTTTAACCTACAGTGCATAATGTTTTGAATCTAAAAACCACAAGGTTGATATAGATCTAAAAATTACAACAGTTGACTCTCACTTTTTATTTCTGCATACAAGTTCCTAACCAATTCTCATGGAAGAGAGAGTGTTGTTTTTTCCCATTAAGTAAATGATGCCATTGAATATTGGTAATATGGTCACTTAATGTCATGGTATTGCCAAACAACATTATCAAATATGTACACTCAAAAAGGAATACTAACACCTGAAATTAATTTTTTTTTTAGTGTATGGGTGAATTTTCTGCTTTTGACAAAATGTGATTCAGATAATCCTATCCAGCAATACCACCTACCCCCTTATCTTTTTTTCTATATTACTGTTGAATTTGTTATAGATCAATCTATGAACAAACTGTAAACAATTTTAATACAATCAAAATCGAATAAATTAAGTAGGCTTACATCTTGAACTGTGTCATCCACAAGAGAAAGAAAGAAAAAAATAAAGAATACAGAAAGAGCGGCAGGGAAATAATGAAAGAAACAGTAAAAGAAGCAAGAAAGAGCAAGAAGAAAGAAAGAATAAGAAAGAAAGAAAGAAAGAAAGAAAGAAAGAATGAACAGGCAGAAAGAGAGAGAGAAAATAAAAATAAAAAGAGCGACAGAAGAAAGAATCAATGTGTTGCACTTAAAAATGCAAAAGGCAGCACAATGATAAATTATTATCTTGAGTTTTTGCAAAATGAACCTAAATATTAAGCATCTGAGTTACCAGTTGTAATGACAGTATAAATTATAATACTCAAGAAAATATTTCTTTCATGAAAAATTTGGTTAAAAAAATATATATATACATGTAAAATATTCAACTTTATTGCGCATCAAGTGTACATATGGCCTTTCCAAAAAAAATTAACATTGGAAAAAAATGCAGAAAGACAAACATCTTCAACAAGTAATGTTCCATTTCACATCTTTAAAGGCAAAACTGCAGGTGGGTCTAATTTGTCATAAAATGTAAAACAAAATTTTTAATGTTTATGTTTGGCTTTGTATTGTCCAAAACTCAAAACTTACTTTAAAGAGCAGCCCGTTTCAGTTAGCTAAATCTCTAGTATCTTGACACCTCAAATCTTATTTTCCAAATTACTGCCTTGTGCGGTCATTTTTGCTCTTTTTTCTTTATTTAGAAAAACCCTCCTGTTTGACTACCCAAGCAAAAGCTGTATGGCTTCCTCTGACCTAAATTCAATATGCACAGCACTTATAACCTTTTTTTTTTAAGTCAACAAAATTAAGAGTATGCCAGTCATGTGGTGTTTGGAAAAGGGTTACTATTTATTATAAACATATTTAAAGCTCACTTACAATACTTTGCAATTGGACATGAAAAGTTGATTATCTAAAGCAGATCATAATAAACTTCATAAAAATTATGTTGAGATGTAGTCCATCTGAGGTGGAAAGATGCAAAATTTACTAAATGGATTTAAGTTGCTTAGATTTTATGTTCTTGCATCAACCTGTGGCTCAGATATAAACGTCAAAATCATTTACAGCATGCCTCACTCCCATGGTCCCCAAAATCCACCATGCTCTTGAGGGTCACAACGTGGATCAGATGGTGGGTATAAAGGGGGCACTGCAGTGGCATTTAAGGCGGACAACCTCTCCAGCATGAGCCTGACCTGGTCCACCATGGTCGCCGACAAATCCACCACTTCATATGGATCATCTTTCACATTAAAGAGCCATACATTTTGGGTATCAGCTGTGATTGAAGATTTGGGACTTAAAGGGGGAGGTGGGTACCATTTGTCATTTCCTGAAAAAGAAAGTTATCAGACAAATCAAAAACATGTAACTGAGCGGGTGAAGGAAATATAGTACATAAAAACAATGACAAAGGACAAATATGTGTATGAGTGCAAGCATATGAAATATCATAAAAATGTCCATCAATTTTTGTAAAAGAAAACAAAACAAGAAATACAATGAAAAAACAAGAGGCATTTTTCTTTTATGACATGAGTTGAAAACTACATGGTTATGTGACATTTCAAAAATTGAAAGTTCAGCATTATTTGTCATTCATGACAAATAAATCAATACTGAACAATACGAGTTATCTCGAAACGATTATCGGTCCAGGCTACGAGATAACTCATAATGGTTATACCAAACGGGCTTTCGCCTATTTCTACTTGCAAACTGGTAAATACGGACTGTGGCTGTCCTAGCACTACATGAGCATGGCATGTTGATGTTTTCCTTTCGAATTTCGATGTCAAAGCAAACAAATAAAGAGGTAAAATGTCTTGAAAATGGACCTGGAAAATCCACTTTGTGCTCGGCGAATCCAGATGGATTCTGAAAGTTGACTATTTAGATGCAGAGAGTGCTGATTTTAATTCAAATGACATGATGTGAGATCTAGATCTAGTGATTCGGATTCTGAGGAAGGTAGATCTAGTCTAGTTCTACTTGGACAGGAACAGTGATGAGACGAACTTGTAGATCTAGAAGCTGAAGCTGTGGTTCAAAGGCTAGATCCAGGAATGCTCAAGGTGGGCATTGTTGTTTTCAAACTATTTCAATGATTTATAATATTTTGATTTCAAATTTTTTCTTTTTCATAAAAATAATCCCGCAGCAGCCTTCATATCATGACTCGTGTTATTATGTGTCAGTAGTACCCAAATGAGGATTTTATTTGCCACCTATATGTAATCAATGAATTTTGTGTGTAGAACACTGTGGCTGGCAGCAGGAATAGGATAAAAAGAGTTAACATTAATTTTTCCCTTTTTTGCATGACCAAATAAAAAATGCCTACCTGGATCGCCAGTCAGAAGTTTGAAATTTCCCATGCGGATTGCAGCCCTCACTCGTGTATCAAATGTATCATTAAACATTCTTTCTCCTTTGGGGGGCATCAGTATGTCAATATTATGTAAAATCTCTTGTCTGGGGCTATTTTTTCCCTGGCTAATTGAAAAAAAAAAAAGAAAATACTCCTTTGAAATACAAATTATATATGCCCTCAAAAAGATGAAAGCCTGTGGAAAGATAAAAGCTCAAGGTTGAAATCATTAACAATGTCTAGAGTTCATCACCATCTAATGCTCCAATCACTTCACCTCATATGAAATGTTGTTTTAACCATGTTCTCTGATTTCTGTTTCACTATTTCAAACCTTGCAGCAATATTCCACAACAAGCCACCTAAATTGTCTTGTGTTTATGATATCAACTTTCCTGATTTTTTTTTTTTCAGTTTTGAGACTGCATGTATGCAGTTTACCATTTCACAAAATTGTTCCACAGATCTTTCAGTCTTTTGAGGTATTTTGTTTATGCATTACTATGGAAATTACAAAACATAAAAAAAAAAAAAAAAAACACGCATGAAATAGCCTACATTGGTATTTTAATAAAAAAAAAAAAAAGAAATCAAATTTACATTTTTTTCTTAACACTGCAGAACATGTGTTTAGAAAAAAAAATGACTATAGTACTTTTTCCAGTTTATGACGTTACGTGACCTTTTACCTGATCATTGGCCATTGGTTGTGCCCATCCAGCTTCATGCTGCTATTGACTTTCGAGCCCACCATGTCAGCAATAGTAGGAAACCAATCACTTACATGCATCAACTCTTCACTGATCTGACCTCCACGTCCAACAAGAGGTCCTGTAACAAACCCTATTCCACGCACTCCACCTTCCCACAAGGTATGTTTGTAGCCACGTAAAGGCCAATTGTTTCCTCCGGCATGAATCTCACCACCGTTATCTGGAATGGAAATACCAATAGCAAACTGTGATGATGACAAATCAGAATCAACATGCACAAGGTAAGAAATGAGGATTATTGATCATACCATTTGTACACATGGTAGCATGAAACAAAAATACAGACATCTAAATCTAACTTGCTGGCCATGAAAAAAACATGCTTTGTTGCCCTGAAGAAGGACCAATTTAGTTTGAAAATTTAGCTTTCAGTTTGAACATCAAGAAGAAGTTATTTATATGCGTTATTTGCTTTTTTAAACTGTTCCGGTTGAACAGTCTTTTCCTATTTTATAAAATGAAAAAAATATGCTGATGATCATATAAAATTATTGTCCATTTTTTTTTTTTTTTATAACACACATTTATCTTGTGCTGAATGATTTTATTGTTAGACTGTTAGTGGCATAAACTCTATGTTGACAAATCACTGCACAGTCCCAGTTCTCCTTTAAGTGACCAATTTATCACTGCTGAGGACCAAAGTCCATTGACCTGATTTCCCAGATGAGTAATTGCACTTTCCTTCCTAGAGGAAAGTACCTCATTTCACAACTTTCTCCGGAAAATTCTTTGAATTGAACAGACCAAGGACCTTAAAGAGATTGCTGTTTTGTTTAAGTTGTTAGATAATATAAATGTTAACGTGTTATCCTTATATACAAATTCACATACATGATATATATACTTGAAACCACTTAACTTCATGACAATTCCCTTGTTCATGTATTTTTCTAAAGAAGTTTCTACATTACTGACTGTCGCACCAATAGAAAATCAAATGAAACAAAACAAACAAAAATCAGTAAGAAAATGAACTCTATTACCAGTGGAAAATATTAAAATAGTGTTGTCCCAAAGACCAGATTCTTGCAGGGCTTTTGTAACATTACCAACTCCTTCATCCATACAACTGACCATGCCTGATAAAAAAAAAAAGAAGAAGAAACACACAGGATGTGCAAAAACATCAAAATTTAAAAAAAAATCTTTTAAAGCACAAAGGTTCATCATTTTGTAGAATTTAAGATTTATTCAAAATATTCTTTTAAAGATGTCTTTTGAAGAATTGGTTTGTTATAGTGCTGGTCCCACTTTTGTTTTAGTCAGTCGGAAGCATATTTTTTTAAATTATAATTTTTTATACAAATCACTCACAAGAGAAGGCAAGATTCATTAGTATCTCTCAGGCACCTCAATAAATTCTCTTATGAGCTCTTCAAGCTTATTTATACATCAAAAGAGTATCCCTTTATGAGACAGTAGACAGTTATCATAGTAGTTGTAACAATTTATGGTTACTATCAATGAGAGATGTATAAGAACATATGGTATCGGAATTCAATAACAAAGCTAAAAAATATAGTACTTGCAAAGACATCACTTGTATATAAGGAACAAACTGGTTGCTGCTAAACTTGACTCGGCAACTTACCTGCATAGATCCTTCTGTTTTTATCTTTAATGTGCTCATAAGGTTTCAAGTACTGTTCAGGAACTTCCATGGGTGAATGTACTGCTTGATATGCCAAGTACATGAAAAATGGCTGGGGAAAAAGATGAATTATTGAGAGAAAAATTGTGAGCTGATTATTTCTTTTTTTTTTTTTTTTTGTTATGATAACATACTCCTTTTTTTAAAATCAAATTCCATCTTTTCTGGTACATAGCTTCAAACAACATGATCAGTGTCTAATTTTACAGCATAAACTTTAGTGGTGAGATGTACAAGCTACATTATATAGGTGAATGATAGATACCATTTAGTATATAATTATTATGTTATATCACACTGCTGTCATGTACACACCACATGTACGCTGTCATGTCACGAAACATGTATGCTAAACATGTAAGGGCAAAATCATGTGAAATTTTCTCTCTTAAATTGCCATGGGCCTCACATTACATGCTGTCTACAAATATTTCACGCAAATATCCATAAAACATGCATAAATCTGTCAATGATCCAATCATGCTTAACTTTTGCTTCATTATATCCGGATTGTATCCTGCAGAAGGCGGAAAAGCATGTACAGAATGTAATGTGACTGATTGGTTGCAAACCACAAACCTTGTCTTCTAATGCAGCATTTTTTATGACATCCAGTGCTTTTCTTGTGTACAGATGGGTTGAGTAGGTGCCATTCATATTTGTGACTGGCTCATTCATGTCCCTCAAGTCATAGCCACACCACAAATCCTTGCCAGCCTTATACTTTCCTGCCAAGATGTCTGCATAATGATATTCTCCAATTATGCCCTTAGCACCAGCATCTATTGTTTTGTTGTGGAATCCATCACAATTGTAGTATGTAAAATAATCCTCTCCACCTTCCCAGTAACCTGAAAGCAGAACAGAATAAAATACTATTATATAAGGATCACACTATCTTTGATATAAAGAAGTTTCTGAATGACATCCCAATTCATGCATACTATCTATAATTCTAGTCAAGGACACATGTAAGAAGCATACTTATTTTTCGTATACCAACATCCTCTTAAAATCTAATCACTGTCCTGCTCCAGGTAAGTATAAAACATTATAGGAACTTTCAACTACCTTACTTGGTTCTTACAAAAAGTTCAGTATTAAGAAAAAAAAAGAAACTGAGTTTCATAAGTTACTTTTGTGCATGAAGGGTTACAGATTGTTTCAGCCTGGTAAAATTCATATACAAAAATCATTCATGAAAAAAAAAAAAAAAAATATATATATATATATATATGTATATATAAATGTATAAAAAATTAGCAAACTCTATGAACTTAACAGGTCAGGGACCTTGATGAACTTTGATTTAATGCAATTATGACATTATAAGGATAATGTGTGTTCCTCAATAACGATCTTGTTCATCACTATTGCATTGCTTATGTATGTTATGTGTTAGCTAATTCATGTCTTTAAGGGGATGGGTGGGTCCTGAGAATGATTTTCAAAAGTACTCAGTTTAGGCTTTTTTAAGCATCATATTTGAATTCAGCATGTCCAAATTGGAGGAAAAAAGTGTAAAAAAAATAATCTGGATGGTTGGTTGCCATGGAAATGCCGCCATGTTGGATTTTAGGCCCCCAAAATTGTTGATTTTCAAAAGCCTAAGGCCTCTGTGTTTTTCATTAAAATCGTCTCAAATTTTCCACACATATACTATTCCCTTACCTAAATAGAGCTATCGCTTTTTCGACATTTGCCATAGCTTTTTTTTTTACGAATTTTTGAAACTTGTATGTGGCAAGATGGGACTTTTTCTCATTTTTTTTGTTACTTCCCTACCATTTTCTCAAAAAGTAAACAAAATATTGCAAATCCGATACTTATTTTACATGTATGCAGGAAGATTCATGCCAATTTTCAAGAAAATCTGTTGGTAAATAAAAAAAGCCTTAAAGAAAAGTGTGCTAAAAAAGTAGGTTTTGAGATAATGGCTTCCAAAGTTTTGACAAGTTTTTCAAGTAGTTCCATGTGACATAATGTGTTCCTTTCACCTCAAAACATTCCAGCTTGATAGACTGGATCTCCCTCTTTAGCCTCCTTCTCTTGTCTGGCTTTTTCTCTTTCTTCTGCACGCTTTTGTCTCCGTTGTTTGGCAGAATCCTTGGCCTAATACTCACTACTTGTCCTTCGCTTGTGTTCCCTTTGCCTTTGAAAATTTGTGATATTTTAGATACCCCCCTTGTAGGAAAAACTCAGTTTACACATAAAATAGGCTAGTATTGACCATATAAACTTTAAAATCTTGAAACAAAATGGTTTCGCTCGAAGAAAACAAAGTAATCCAAAATTCGATATTTTCAGCCAAAATCTCAATTTCAGGACCCGCCCCTCCCTTAACCACAAGATTCCTGAAATACAATAAGCTGTTATAAAAATGAGCTCATGTAAAAAAAAACAGATTTTTACCATAGAATGAATCAAAGCCTCTGTTCAGTGGTGTGTACTCCTTTTTGTACAGACCAAGATGCCATTTGCCTATGGCATGGGTGGAGTAGCCTTGGTCTTTCAAGAAATTTGCAACTGTGGAGTCATTAAGGGGGACACCAAATGGTTGGGAGGGCCAAATTATATTATGCTGCAGTCCAGTATGGATCTGAAAAAAAAAATGTTTACAAACCGTTCGATGTTATATCTTTTGTTAGAGACATTTAGGTATAAAAACTATATCAGATTTGATTCTTTTGGGGGAATAATCAGGAAAACTTATGAATAACTTAAAACAAAGCATAAATAAACATTACTTTTTCCATTCTTCCATCAGGTAGTTTATAAAAAAAAAAAAAAAATCACATTCCCTGAAATATAGTACAATCACAAAAAACATAATGTATTGGGAGGAGGAGAGTTATGCCACTAGAAGATTTTGAAAGAGAGAAATATAATAAAAGACACTCACTCAGCCTTTTGGTGTGATGCAACGGAACTTTCCGTTTTTTCCTGTCATTTCTGTTAAAGTTAAGTTCCACTGTGCTTCTTTTCATAGGAAAAGTAAATTTTTTCAGGATTCTCTCACCTGATATTTTCCAGTCATCAACTGACTGCGTGTCGGTGAGCAAATAGGCTGTACATAATAGTTTTCTAGTTTCACTCCCATTGCCGCCAACTTGTCAAGATTGGGTGTTGCAAATTCTGCTCCATGATACCCAATATCATGGAAACCATAATCATCAGCCAAAACAAACACAATATTTGGTTGCTTCTGCCTAGCAGTGACATGGCTGTTGAACTGGCACGTGAAAATGATGGTGACCAATGGAATCAAAGTCCTGAACTTGTCTTCCATACCTTGCAGCCTTTTTATTTCAAATCTAAATAATGAGAAAATTAATTTGAAGCATACTCAAGAAGTTCTTAAAATTTAAGTGTCAGTGATTTTAAAAATTCACTATGAAGAGGAAACAAAATCAAAACCTACACAAATACAATTCAAGATATAGAATTTCTAAACATGATTATAATATAGTGGGAAGCCCATAATAAATATCATATCATGTGAATGTGGCATTTTATAAAGTCATGGTTTCAGAGACCTTATTTTAATAGGGTGACTTTGGTTTTTACTTGATCTTTACTGAAAGAGACAGTGCTATTATACATACATGTATTACAAACAACTGATTTTTTTTACTGACATTGGCAATAGGAACATATGTCTGTCAGCCTATCTGCTGCATGCCATGCATTAGATTTCCAATAATCTCTTGAGCTGTCTGTGGGCTTATCTGCTTTACAAAAGAGAACAACAATTCCTATCTGCATGCTGATAAATCTACTGATTTACACTAAGAAGATAGAAATCTACCTGTACATAGGTTAAAAAAACATATTTTTTGAAAATGAAAAAGGAAGTGGCCAGAGATATCTCTGATACTCTGATACGTCAGAAAAGATAAAACATTAAAGAAGATCTAGAAACAATGCTTTCATAGGCCTAAAATTATAGTCTGCGTTATTATCTGAGGGGGAGGGGAGCGAGATGACATCATTAATTTTGAACTGTTTCTACATACCTAGATCTTGATCTAGATCTACATCTACGTCATTGTATATATTATTACTATATAAAATAAATATATACATTAATATTATAAAATTGCAAGAAAACCCACAATAGGCTTATGGATTCGAAAACTACTGAATGGATCTATCTGAAATTTGGCACACAACATTGTTGCATATGGATCTTTGTTTCTATGAATGTAAACCCAAAAAAGCTTTTTATCTTTGACGTTACTCTACAAATGCGGTAATAATTTAATAATAAACTCCCGAGTGTGCTTGATCCGAATTGTACGTTAGAAAATATGATGCATTCAAAACACGTTTTCTCTGAGTAACATTCAGTTTAATCAACCAGACTATCAGCACTGAGGTGTGCATGCTTGCAATACACTGTTAAGAGGCCGGGCTATAGTTAAAGAATCTCCCATGGAGGCCGTGGATTCTCTTCTAGTCTATATTACGAAATTGCAAGAAAACTCACAATAGGCTTATGGACTCGAAAACTGCTGAATGGATCCATCTGAAATTTGGCACACACCATTGATGCATATTTATCTGTGTTTCTTTGTACATAAACCTGAAAAAAGCTCATTATCTTTGACGCTGTTCTAAAAATACGATAACAATTGAATAATAAACTCTCGAGGCTGCTTGATCCGAATTATACGTTTGATGGTATGACGCGTTCAGAACATGTTTCCTTTGAGTAACATTCAGCATAATCAACCAAAATATCAAGAAAGGGGTGTGCATGCTTGTCATATACTTAAGTCGCAGGGCGAAATATTTTTAAAAAAAAAAAAAAGAAATCTCCCATGGAGGCCGTGGGTTCTCTTCTGGTATATTATAAATTGCAAGAAAACCCACAACAGGCTTATGGACTCAAAAACTGCTGAATAGAGATCCACATGAAATTTGGCACACAACATCGTTGCATATGGATCTGTCTTTCTAGTATGTAAATAAACCTGAAAAAAGCTTACTATCTTTGACGTTATTCTAAACATGTACATTTGAAATAACAATTGAGTCATAAACTCATGAGGCTACTTGATCCAAATTGTACGATGATGGAATGGGAGGAGAAGGGAAGGGGTAGTGTGGTGAACTGTAGCCCCTGGTACAATATGCTCAGTCTGATTTCTACTCAGTTCAGACGGGGCGCTGAAAAAGAAAACAAATTCGATATATGTAATATTTTGTATGTTCCCTACCCCCCATCCATTACTTCTATAAAGCTAACTTGGTGTTTTTCTTTACACTGTTTAAAGTTTAGTAGTGATATTGTTGTGTAATAACCCATTTGCTTCTTTCATGTCTTTTGTTTTGTTCACTTTTTTCTGTGCTCTTATACATTTGTACACAGCTCCTTCTGTCCCCTTCTTTCATTAAGACAATAATTGTGTAGCTATTTTTCTAAATGTTTGTAAGTTGTCATCCAAAACAAATTCTCTTTCAATAATCCCCATCAAAGAGCAGGTTTTTGTATTTATATATATATATATATGAGAACCCACGGCCCCTGTGGGAGACTTTTTTTAAATATAGCCCTGCGACTTAAAGTGCATGGAAAGCGTGCGCACCTCGATGTAGATATTTTGGCTAATTAAACTGAAGTTACTCAAAGAAAATGTGTTGTTTATAATGCGTCATACTATCGAATGTACAATTCAGATCAAGCAGCCTCGCAAGTTTATTATTCAATTGTTATCGCATTTTCAAAATAATGTCAAAGATAAACTTTTTATGGGTTAATATAGATCTACATAGAAACACCAATCCCTATGCAACAATGTGTGTGCCAAATTTCAGATAGATCTAGATCAGTTCAGCAGTTTTTAAGTCCATAAGTCCAGTTTTTAAGTCCATTGTGGGTTTTCTTGCAATTTTATAATATAGATCTAGATCTAGATCTAGATCTAGATATGTACTTGTATATATGTAACTTCAGAGGGAGAGAGAGAGAGAGAGAGACAGAGAGAGAGAGAGAGAGAGAGAGAGCCACTTCAAATGATGGTTGTCACGTTCGTGCCTCGTGATTCGGATCGATTGCTGGAAATTTTGCACATTCAATCTCGATCTTAGATTTATAAATCTAGCCTAGTTTTTTTTTTTTTTTGTGGGCATACCACAACGTCAACATGGTATTGTATTCATGTCGCGGAATTAAAACGTGCTCGTGATATTAAAAAAGCCACTATTGATGATAGAATGTGCAGTTACCGTAATTTTGTCTCCTAGTCTTACGTCCTCTTCCCCTTTTACAATCAGCTGTAGTGCAAGTATGTACTGTTTTTAGCCTGAATCACGCCCCCTCTTCAATCCCATTATTTTTGTTTTGAAAACTAGGTTTTTTCAAAATGTTTTCGGACTATGTTTACGATCCGAAATACTTTTCCTTTATTTCCATGACATAACAAATGGCCTGTTGACAAAAAAGGACGAGCCCTGGCGGAACGAACAATTAAACAAAAATACAAGCAACAGCTACATTAGATATTCTGTGGGGTGGATGAAACTTTTATTTCTCCTGGATATTACAGTGTTACCAAACGCCAGGCCCTAGATAAATAAAATGACACAGAGGGAATCCCCCCAAAAAAGTGTTATTGAATATTGTGCGGATTGCTTGTTGCAGTAGTTCTCTATGACAAAGGCTCAAATTTCTGCAATAATTTCTGTGTGTGTGAGAGAGGGAAAGAGTGAAAAAAAAAGAGGCGGGGGGGGGGGGGGGTCTCGGTGTGACAGACCGAAATTTTTAGCTAAAGTTCGTTTTTGATCCCCAAGTCTGAGCTAGATGTTAAGGCCGCATTTAGGCTAGGGTAAACCTGTGCATGACCGACAATGCTCGTGACTGACGGTTTAACCGATCAATCGATTCCATGACTGACGAGATCGATTATTATATCGGTTAAATATTTTCCTCTTTGTTATGTGTGACATCACATCGGTTATCCCTCTTTTCTTCCCTTACCTCCCTCCAGCCATTCTCTCTGATATTAATGTGTAGACTATGAGTATGAGTCTGTTTGACACATGCACCCAAGCACATGATAATAGATCTACTGTATATCAGGCATACCGGTACACTAGGTATTCCACACCCATTTTGATTTTGAAGGTCAGTTGCCTTTTTACTGTCACTGAGAAATTTGCTACCAGGATCATCAATATATGTAGCTCAATATTTAACAAAGTTAAGAAGTTTTTCAAAGATCTCCCGAAATGTGCCTATTTCGCTAAAGTTTCCGAAAGTGAAAAGTGTAAATTTTCAGAGTCTGTAACTTCTTCTTCCATGACGTTACACCCAAACTTCTCCATACAGCTGCTGAGAATATTTCATAGAATGGCTCTATTTTTTTTATTTTTTTTCAAAGATCTAATGAAAAATAAGGAAAATATTTATCGCCAAAGAATGGTTTCACACAATTTTGCCAGGGGAGATAAAAAAAAAATCACAATATTGCAAAACTTTGAAAGGCCATAACTTTGCTGTTTTTTGGTCAAATCACACAATTCTCTCAAAATGCTCACAATACTGAGAGTACTTCTGGTTGAAAACACCCTCAATAACATAGACAAAACAATTTAATAAGAACAAACACTGCAAAGTAAATTGATTTTATATGACAAAAAAGAATGTTGCATTTATTTCGTATTGAAGAATAATCACCAGTTACTAACTGTGACACAAAATAATAAATAAGCACAAGGGAATATTCAGTAATACAATACAATGTACATATTAGAGCCAATTCAATGAATTTATCAGGAAAAAATTGGACAGTGGCAAAAAAAAATGAGACATTCACAAGATAATTACAGTTTACAGTAGTTGCAGGTCAGTTCAAATTCATTATAAAAAATGTACATGTCTAGATCAAATCCCAAACCAATGGAGAAGTTTAATACACATACATCAATACATGTATATTATATGAAATTTGCAGTAAATTTCTTGAGGCCAGGAACAATGGAATGAAAATAGGATAAAATAATTATAATTATGATAATAATAATAATGAAGTGCATTTATATAGCGCCCAATCCCAGAAAATGGCTCTAGGCGCTTTACAGAAAGTAAAC
>JBCAUA010212242.1:0-20951 GCA_038406235.1 Peronia verruculata | reverse complement strand
TATATATATATATTTATATATTTATATATATTATATGAGAGAGAGAGAGAGAGAGAGAGAGAAAGAGACAGAGAGAGGGAGAGAAACATCTCGCAAATAGCATCAGAGCAACTCCGATTCAGAAAACATTAATGCAAGCATCGCTGATGTTAGAAATTAATTTCCGTAGTCCTCTAGTTTAGTTTTTACATGCAATTAGCGTCCATTTCTTTCTGAACATTCCAGTGGATTATCAAGTGGATACTTAGAGTATTTCTTTTTCGTATAGTTTTGGTATACAGGCCTAGGCGTCAGCGTGCCCGTGAAATCCTTTAGCGACTTTGCTTACTTCATTGATAAAACTCTTTATTTTCACATTTTTCCTGGTCATGAATGTTTCCAAATTAAGCTGTTGTTCAAAGCAGAATATGCTTAGGTTGCTGTTAGCAAATTTTACTTATAACCATATCAATAAACTAGAGCAAGGTAAACCATAATATGAAAAGATGTTATTTCAGTTTTTCTTTTTTTTTTTTTTTCTTTTAGCATTTCAGTTGGCGTCACTTTGACATCATCACGTGAGTGTGGAGATAACTTTGTTTGTTAGCATTGAAAGCCGGAATACACTGCACTATTCACAATTCATATCGCGTGGATCAGTACGTGCACGGCAGTGGCCGTGGTTTCTACGCTTGCCTGTTGTGCCCCTTTGCAATTAAAATAACTGTGGTAAACGAAACCCAAGAAAAGGAAGGTATTTTAATTGAGAATATTAAGTTCACGCCATTTGGTCAAACTTCGTGGGGATCGGTAGGCGGTAGTGAACGGCGGGGAGGGGGGGGGGGAGGATTTAGGGCGAGTTTGTAGCGAATTACCAAAATATCCTCAGAATATCGTTTATATTTTAAAATACCAATAATATCAGGAAAGAATAGGGTTTGTATAGAAAAAAAATATCAAGAAAGCATTGCTGCCCCGCCGAGCACTCCCTCCCCCCCCCCAACCGCTTCTTTGCTCTTTCCCTCCGTCTTCCAAATGAAGTTCACTCGGTCCTCTTTCTCTCTCATTCATCCTAGCTAATATGTATGACTTTATTTCGATTTTTCGTGGGGACACTGAATAGGACTTTCTCCGGAGGGGGAGGGGGGTCCTGGGACTCATTATTCTGGGGATTGAAAGAGGGGTGATTGTAACCATTGCCACCGAATTAGGCATGGTCAAATTAGAGGAAAACAAAACTAAAAAATTCAAAATCTCTCATGGTTGCCAGGGGAACAGCCGACACTTTGAAGTTTGCTACACAATATTGCATAGCTTTACTATAAATAGGATTCATCATCTTTCAACCAATTTGCGTACATACTATTCAGTTCAATATCTAAAAATGATTTCCGGGATTTTTAAAAATAATTTACTTTTTTTTTTTCACACACATTTTTAATTTCTAAAAAAATTGAAAAGTTGTTGAAAATCCCCTCAGATCATTTTATTTTTTTTTTGGGTGTGTGTGTTATTTTTTCTGTATACATACCAAATATCATTTCGTATGCTCCAGAAAAAAAATAAAGAGATCGCATATTTGTGCTGAAAAGCCTCAGTTTGAAAGAAATGCCTTTATTTAGTTTGTTTTCAAGAGAAAAATAGTTTCTAGAGCTTTTGATAAGACTTTTAATCTTAAAACTTAAATTCCCTCCATGACTTTTATGTGTTATTTTGCCTTTGCTGGAGTCTCTTCTAATATTTAAATCCATTTTTGCCCCCTCACTTCTGCCAGTAACAGGGGCTCGATTCATTTCAGGTCCTGAGAGGCCTTTACGTGGTAGCCACAGATCTAGTTTTATCGGCGAAAACACCCTCGCTATGACTTGTGGTCCACTACTCTGCTATGAAATAGTAGAAACAGGGCATATGCCACCCTCACTAAATTCATTTTAGCGGTTCTAGTGAAAGTTTCGATGAATTTCGCCGTGGTCTGTGTCTCAGAGGATCAGCCAGTGTCTGCTCCTACCACTGGGGTTCCCGATATGAGTGAAGATCAGAGTCACGTCTTTTTATAAACCTTTTGTCCGAAACCAGTGAAATAATGATGAACTACCTCTGCATATATCGTCCCAATTGAACCAGACCTTGAATAGCAGAGGGTCTGGTCAACCTTTGAATGAACGCTCTTCCAACACCTTAAAATGGACTTATCAACATTTTGCACCATGTTTATACTCAGAAAAGGCAGAATTTTTCTCAAGAAAACAGAAACTTAAAATCTATTTTTTTTTTTTTTTTAGCAATAGCCCGATTTCAGAACCTGCTCTTCCCCTTACTTAGTTTTTCGGTTCCAGAATATCATCCATGTTATTATCAACAGTTACTTCCCGGTTTCTCAAACTAGCTCGACCTACCTTGAAGTCTAATCTGTTATCACGCATGATCTTTACCATCACTGTTCGTGATTTATTTCATTGGGTAAATCGGGACACAGAAAAATATATACTTTATTTTGCAAACCAATTGTATATGACGGATAAATTTGATAATCTGAAGCCATAGGGGACATGCTTGTAGTAAGTTGAGGATGGTGGATAATGCACGAAGATTTTTAACGCCATTTTGTTTTCAAAACCCTCAAAACTCATAATTATGGTTGCTCTTCACCTGCCTTTCTATGCAATAACTCACGGAGTTGGTCCTAGTCTGAGATGACCTTCCTCTTGTTTTTATTGCTCCTGTAAACTTTGACCGCCTCTCTGTGTCATGATGATTTCTACTCTGAAATAAATCACAACCAATGAGAGGACAAGGTTTTATATATCACAGCTCAACATGCTCTTGAGAATGTCTTTACGCCCTTGGCAGTATACTGTATCTGCATGACAAATTTCAGAACACGTTACGACAGATACCTCGTTTCTCTCTCTCTCTCTTTCTTTTTTTCTTTCATCCTGTTTTTTTTTTTTTTTAATAGTTCAAAAATGTTGTCTAAAAGAACACGGACAAGTCGAGCAAGAAACTAGAAGAAGTGGAAGAATGTAGCAACTACAGCATATTACATGGTTTAATGACAACGGTGGGAATTACAAAACTTGTTTTGTGACATGATGTACTGCTAATGTAAGTTTATGTGACTCTTAAGTGTATTAAAATTGTGTTATGTCTGCTTGGTCAAATAGTAAAAAGTAAATCTTGATATTTTGAATCGGTAACAAATACTTGCACTACTGCTATTGTTGGATTCTCCCGACATCTTCTACGGATCGGAAGACAGGCAGAACACTTAAAGATACGGTTTGTCATATGCCAGTGACGGCCAATTGCTCTGGCACAACCTCGTCCACAGACGTTACTGGGATAGGATGACCCATCGTTTTCCCCCATATGTCATTTCCTGTATGCGAGCTGCTCCTCTGCACTCGAATGCCATAATTATGACCTGAGTGCACTGCTGTTCCACGGTGTTCTGTCAAAGGCAACACCTTCCCACAAAGTAGCGTCAGGGCTTAAGCAAAGATGCTGCTCCTTTTCACGCCTTGGCTTTGGCTGGCCCTCAGTAAAATCACTGCGTACTGATGTGAGTCGCATTCAACCGCACGTTGAAGAGTATGTATTCAACATAGCGTCCCATTTTCCGTGCTATCTGTGTGAACGCTGTGGAGAAAATCCATTAAAATTGTGTTTCCTTTAGGTGCCAGATAGCCATTATGAACTTCTTCCTCTGATGCATGAATACTTTCAAACTTTGGTCAGAACTCTGGCTACCAATATGTTTGCCCCTCTTCCTTTTCTTCTCTCTCTCTCTTTCTCTCTCTCTCTCTCTCTCTCTCCCTCTCGCTCTGTTTCACTGGGATCAGAGAACCCAGTATCGTTCACACTATACCACCCCATTCCTCCATTCTCTTTCCTCCATTTGTTTCATTCAGTTATGACCTTGTACATAATATGGCTTTGAATGTTTATTCATTTCTCCCCCCCCCTCCCCCCAACTCCTCCAGCTCCCATTAGTTTATGTTCACTGTTCCCCTATCCTCAGTCTGATCTTATCTAACATTAATAACCTCTTGTTCTCATACTCCGTGGTCAGGGCTAACTAAGTGGACCCTGTAACAGTCATATGCCTGTTTTTAGGCACTGATAAGCTGGGTCTTTATCTGGAATATAAACACCTCATCAGTCATGCATTTTTCACAGGAGGAGAGGAGGAGGAGAGGTCGAGGTTGTATTCCAAGGCACTAGACCCGTGAAAAAAACTAATGTGCAAAGTATTGTCGTGATTCTCCGCTCCCAATTCTGGCGCAAAGGCTGAATAATTTTCGGTAACAAAAAATTAGCGAATAAGCTTTATATATTTTCAACTGGACTTAAGATAGAATCCACTCATTCCCTATCCAACAGCCTCAAACCGGTTTTCAAGTCATGTCATCCCACAACTCACACTATAGGATCAATTATGGATTTATTTGTTTCTTGATAGATCCTACGTATGACATTCGCCGCCTCTATGGTTATGAGTTTATTTATTTATTTATGTGAAATTACTGTCATTTTTTTTCACTTTGTTTGTCCAAAATATTGAAAGTACTGCGCAGTTCGCAACAGACACCACAGACATTTTTAATAGACGGGATCACGGAAGGAAACTCGTAGAAATACGCGGTGGACAGGAAATTTAGGACTATCTTATAAAGTGTGCACTGCCTGTATTTTTATATACATAGTTTTATTATCAAGGACTGAAAACATATCCAGCACAGAAACTATCAAGCAAACAAGTGTACTTTGCCAAGAACAAAAAAAAAAAAAAACAATCAAACAAACAAAAAACCAATGCAACTTATCATCTCCAAATTACTCTCACTCCAGTATGAAAACCGGACCAGAATGAGCATTCTTCTTCTCATCCTCCTTGATCTTTCCATGCCTGCCTGTCGAGGGCACTGAATCAAAAGAACGTTTCTCTCATGACAAAAAAAAGATGAAAAAAAAATGACAAGGAGAGACAGAGAAAAGAAAAGACAGAAAAAAAAAGAAAAAAGTTTTGCTTGAAAAGCCAACACCGGTACACATTCTTCGGAATAATTCGTTACAAAAAGAACTTACAATCGACTGTAAATGAAATGAGAGTAACTGAAAGTTTAAACAACAGTGTGCTATTCTGACAACCTCCAGTCCTTCTCCATCTCCTTGCTTTTATATAGTGTCCAAAATTATATAGAAGTGTACTCAAGCATTACATCTCTCACATCTAACATCAAACAAAAATGGGATATTGTTTTCTTGATAATTTTCTATAATAAACAAAACAAGGAAAATTAGCGAATAAGCTTATATATTTTCAACTGGACTTAAGATAGAATACATTCATTCCCTATATCTATACCATTTTGTTTTCTTCCTTTGTATACGTTTTTACAGTAGCAATTTATTTGATTTGTACTCACAGTTAGAACTTAAATAATTGGACTTTCCTCAATTGCTTTTTTTTTTTGTGTCTCTTGTTTTCAATCGTCCCTGATTTCCTTTCTCCCTTCTCATTTTCTTACCTTTCTTCTCTCGACTGATTCACTGATTAGCATCGTCTAATATGTGGTAAATTTCAGTAGGCTTTCTTATATTCCCCTTTTCGTATCAATTGTTACCTTTTATTTATGTAAGTGTTGACCCATACTTTTGTTATATGGAGGGCATCTAGGCACAACAGATTTTAAATTTATTAAGTCTGTCAGCCACAGCAACGAATTTTAGTCCTAAATTTTTTGCCCACCCCATATTTCTATGCGTTTCTTTCCAGGGTCTTCTGGGGTCTGAGTTCAGCGAAGCACGCCTTGCTCAGTTCGGCCTATGACGTTCAGGGACTCGCCTCGAGGCACATCGGGTCTGGTATCTATTAAAAGTATGTCTATGGCATGCTTACAGGTGAAACCTTATTCAAATTACCCTGGCAAAGCAGGCTTTGTTCACTTGAAAGCGGAAAAATACTGTGCTTTTATGGTAAACTTGAAACGCTTTCATTTAAACATAATATAAATAAAAATTTGATGGATGTGTTTTTCAGACCCTTGCCAGAAAACCTGGTTAGGTGTCTTCTTCAGACCTTCTCTATAGCGTACAAGATTTTTTTTTTTTTTTTGACAGAAAATACAGGCGAGCAGGATTTTAATAGATGCCATTAACCGACATGGCCATAAACTGAAACATGATATTTTATGTCACTTGAAAATATCTAAGATCACGTAAGACATTCCGATAAAGGTGGGCGATAGCCGCACTAAGGAAGGAATGGAGGAACAGAAGCTGAATAGAAATATGTCCCAACAATCAACCATAAATCTATTCTTTTCAAATTGTTTCTGAGACTGATTTGTTCTGCAGACAGGGCTGTAATTTAAGTATGTTGTGTATAGAGTCTAGATTGTGCGTGTGTGTGTGTGAGCATAAATGTATACATGTTTGCATGAATATGTGTAACAAAAGAGTGTTGCTCAGCACAGAGTTATCTTTTTTCATTAGTTGCAAACCAGAACTGATAAAGCTTATCTTATCCTAATTCATCTTGTTTTGCATTAGTCCTCCCTGGCATCTCATTTTTTCACCTGTAATTTCCGGCACTTCAGAGTTCCAGTGGTTTGCTGTCATTCCACATTTCCAATATTTGAAAGGAATGAGAAGATGGCACTGACGTGATGAGTACATTCCTGTCTATCCAAAAAGTCATTGCACATGTATTATGTAAGAGTTATGGGATTATTTGTAGTGAGGTCGAATTCTTTAGAAATAACCAGAGACTTAGTGCATTAAGGAAAACGATTAAGAGAAAATCTAAACGAGAAGAAAACTATGCTTGTAGACTTAGCAGCTAGTGACTTTCATCATGAAGTATTGGTCACATCTGAGAACACATTATGAAAAAGAGTGGGTTGTTACAGCTTGTAACGAAAGCTGCGGCCTGATACTCTTAGTACTCCTTTAATCTGATAATACTTTTACATTTAGTCATCCCTGAAATCACTCCAGGTTCGCGATGACAGTCTAGAGTGATACAGAGAACAGTAACAATTGTAAGACAGAAAATCTCCATAGGCTGTAGACAGACTCAAGCAGCACCTGGGACATTTACAAATACGGTGCCACTTCTTCGCCATCCAATCCCTCCCCATCTCACTCCCATCAGGGCGATTTTGAAAGGGGTATGTGTTTTCATTTCTTACCCCTCGCAGGACTAGTCGCGACATGATCAATGTTACTGTTGTTTTCTTGCTCTCATCTGTTGTTTTCTACTTTCGTTTTATAGACTATTTTCTCACTAAGAAAATGAAAGGTAATTGCCTTAGAAAAATCCTGATTTCAATCTTTCACAGCTGCTGGACAAAGCGGTCAATTTTATGATGCTTCTGACTGTAGCCCACTCTGATCAGCCTGTGTGAGACTTCTGTGTGGAGCGATCAGAGGAAGAGCAGACACTAGACAGAGACGGCGCTTTCCCGGCAGAATAAAACAAAATCAAAGATGTCTAAATTTTATCCTAAAATCGTCTTCAAATCAAAACTTGACAGGCATTTAAGGTCCAGAGAATCCTACTCTTAAGACTGACAGACTGCACACATACTTGAAGAAAAGAGAGGGGTAAAGGGGGGGGGGAGGAGGAGAGAATAATATCATTAGAGAAGAGGACTGATGGAGAAAGTAAAGCCATTGGTGTTTGCACTGATCTTTAGACACAACAGTCCTTGAGCTCATTTTATCATGCTGATTACAACTTCTCAAACTATAATTCAGATACTTCACTTTGAGGCTATAATATTATAGAAATTTGTTTGAATAAGATATTGGCAATTTGATCACATTTAATGATTTTACAGACTCTGGCGACCACTTACAGTGTCAGGAGCTTGGCAGTGAGCCTTGGTATCAATAACGTCAATCCCAAAGCATCAACACTACTCCGAAGAATTCCGAGAGGCATCTAAGATTTTTTTTTTTTTTTAATAACTAAGGTGTTTGGCCTTGGCCTATCAGAATGGGGTCAACTCAGATGCCACCAAACCTCTACCAGGCTTGCATAACCGACTTGATTCTCTATCTTCTCTTACCAATGACTGCCATCTTCTACGCCACCATGAATCACAGAGTTGTTGACTAGCTCTGCCGTGACATTAAGAAGGAACTGGAATCAACGCCCTTGTCAATTTAGGACAGGACAGATTTAACAATCTACTTAACGTCTATTAGCGCTCCTTTTATAAGACAGTAAAAACCTGGTACGAAAACCATAAAACTGTAGTTTATGTCAACGTCTATTTGTTATATAGTTCTCTGGAGTTTGCTGACTTCAAAATGTTCAAACCAAGTATGTTCAGACTCAGTATATAACTATCTATAAAACAAAAAATAATGGGCTGATAAAACATAAATAAACACAAACAAACAAACAAACAAATAAACCGTTCTCGGAATGCTCACTAATAGTAAGTGTCCGATTTCAGGGGAATTTCGAGAAAGTTTTAGTAAAATGGTAAAAAAACAACAGTAAGGAAGAGTTATGAAGTGTGTATGTGTGTGTGTGTGTGTGTGTGTGTGTGTGTGTGTGTGTGTGTGTGTGTGTGTGTGTGTTTTGTGGGAGGGGGGGATGTTAAAATACTGGATTTTGCTTTCGATATATTTCTGACAGAAACTGTAGAGAGAAGTTTCATCATTTTATGAGCAGTAACATAAAATTAAGGATTTAGGATTTAGTCTGAGGTAATACTTTATGGGTCAGTCAAGTATGGTAATATGTTGAGCCTCAACAGAAGTGATAGATCTGAATAGGTTCTGTTGCACGCCAGATCTGATAAACACATTTTCTCTGGAGGTAAGGGGAGCAATCTGATTCTTTTTTCTATCTTTTCTTTTTTTTTTTTTAAGGTGTGTGTGTGTGGGGGGGGGGGTAACTGTAAACCAAAGAAATAGCAACAAGAATACAGTAACACCAAATTACAGAGTTCATTAATATCAAATATTGAAAAAGGTTTCACTGCCAGATTTTCTGACCATTCACTCTGCAGTGCATAGCTCAATAACTCTGTCAAATTTTGAAAGGTACCGATACATTTGGAATTCTCGCTGGTATTTGGAGCTTTCGCGGAATAAAAGTTGCAGTGGCAATATCTGAGGGCTTGATAGAATGGCTCAAAATTCTGTTCGTTTTAGTCTGGCAGACCTGATTTTATGTGCCTATGTGTTACAAAACTTCGAGAGAATAATGTGTAGCTTTCGGACTTAGGCCAGAAGAGTGGCGCATTTTTATTGACTCTGCCAATGGCTCTTTTACACTAGCAATACATTTTCTTCGAGAACATCCCTTTCTTCTGGATCCATGCAATTGTGTATTAAACTCTCCATTTGCTGATATTTTTCACTAAGTGGTCTCATAAAAGGACAAAGCATTTTCGTTTTTTTTTTTTTTTTTGCTACATTTGACATGTTGCATCATTTCTTATCTTGTTTTTATATGTAATAATCACTTCGACTTATTCTTTTCAGACGTCTCATTTCACAAACCTGACACAGATTACAAAACGATTAATTTAAAAACAAAACTTAATAGCTTGATGCTTTGTGTTACTTCGTTACCGTAAAAGAGGGCCTACAATCCGGACACAGATTACAAAGGGCTTAAATTTAAAGCAAAGCCTAATAGACTGACGCTGTGTGATTTTTACGTATTATTATTTAAACACAGCAAGTCAGGTAGCAAGTAAATTTCTGTATTCTTCTGCTATTTCTCTGTCTTACTACACATACTGTGTACAAAACGCTCCTTAAATATTAGAGCTGACCTGCTTAAACTACTTAAATCCCATGTCGTTAGCATTAATGCCAATTTGACTTCCTTTGATACTCGTCTCTTGGACTCGCTGCTTTTCGTGTTTAAAGTTCTCACAATTTGGAATAAAGTTCTGTAGCTAATCTGAATCATCTTCATTAATTTGTTTTGTTATCAACATTGTATTGTTACATAATGTAAATAGAACAATTTCAGGACGATTAGCCCTGACTCTTGCTTATAGTTCTCGTCTTTGATTAAATTCATAAATGAATGAGAAATTGTATTCTTCTCATCCATTTCTTTAATCGTTCCCTATCTCGTTCCTTCATATGAACGCCAGTGTCACGCACATACATACATATCACACACACACACATACATCATACACCACACAAACCCACACACATACACTCTCATTCAAATACTAACACATGTCCACAAAGACCAATTTAATGACGCATATATTATGTAAACATGAATCTTTGATTTAATGTTATGAAAATGTGTCATGGTAATGGATTTGCAAACAAATATTTATATGTTTATCTCTAGTATTAATACAATCTCTAAGAATACTTTCGTCTGCTTTTTCCTTTTTATTGAGACAATGGGAAAGGGGGGGGGGGGGAGAAACAAAGTCAAAAAGAGGATATTAACAATAACAGTGAGAAATGACAACAATATTGACACACCTTCACAATGCCAGAAGCTACATTCAAATTTCCGTTAATCTGAAGTACTGACAAAACATTCATCTTTTCCTATGTAAAGTTTTGATGTCTAAAGGTAATGTGCTGATAAATAAATTGAATTTCTTAATTAATTTTCTTGAGAAAGGTTTGATTTATCACTATAAACTCATGTATTTGGACCTAGATTTAAAAAAAAAAATTGTCACAATTGGTGGGTTTGGTAGCCATACTGGATTTTTTTTTTTTTTTTAACTGTTTCAGTTTTTTATTTGAGGCTTTTTTGTCTACGTACCAAGTGGTCTAGTGAATACACACTAAATACTCAAATTGGGTTTGTGCATACTACTCTTTCAATAACTCAATTTGTCCACATATTATTACTGAAAGACATAATAAATGTTTATAGATTTTGAAAATAGTACTACGTTTAATTTCTTAACTTTTAGGAATGCATAATTTTACTTCTGTACAGAATTAAGAAATACCTTGAACCTGTCTTTACTCAAACTTCAGCCTATTTAGTTGGAAAAAAAAGCAGGTTCTAGACTTTTATTCTCAAAAATAATAGTTTTGAGAAAACAGCACACAAAGCTCGGAAAAACCAATAAGAGTACGGTACGGGAAAAAAAGGCAAATAAACCACTCCAGAACTATTCTCATAACATTTTAGTTCTGAAACCCGATAGATTCATGAATAATAAAGCCAAAACGAGTATATTTAGATTTTTTAAAAACCAAATTTCGATTTTACGTCATTATCTATCAGCACATGGTCATAACAACAACATCCGTTGACAATAGAAGACAGAACTTCAATGTATAATGTCTAGTGAAAAATCCCCTCTTGGTTTTGTCATTGTCTCTGAAAACGCTCAACGAGCAACTACAATGCAAACAGCAACAAGAACACTGCAGCAGTCGTAATCATTAATTTACAAGCAATTAAGCCAAAATGAATACAAGAAGTTATGATTTATTTTAACGACGACAGCAACGACGACATCAATGACAAGAGCAACAAAAAGAAAACACAGAAACAGAAAAATAATTGATAGGGTTATGATGACCTAGATATTTAATTGACATCGTCACTGCCATACCACCATAGCATTACAATAATATGGTAGAGACATCATAATAGGCTAATAGAGATATAAACAGATTGCACTATAAATGCTACCTGCTAGTTCACCTATAAGTGTATATATCTATAATATCAAGATCATCTATGTGTATCATCTAATAGCTATAACTACCAGATACTCTCAATGACATTTTATTCAGCTATATTGCAGCTACTCTAGTGAAGAATAAAGTGATGAAAGTGTATCTCATGCTAGAAGCGAACTATAGTTAGAGCTACACTCATACATACATCATCACATAGGTGAGAATGTAAAAATTCAAAACTTTGTTGACTGATCGGATATCAGAAATCACATATCATTGGATACCTCTCCAACTTAGTGCCCGATGCATTGTTTGGAAATTTGAATAAAAATGTTTCCAAAGGTTGAAATGTTTATGCAATGTCAACGTCTACATGCCATTTTTTCTTATACAATGTCGCAGCATACTGCTTGTTTCTATATCCAGGAAGGAAACAATATTAAGTCAAATTCGCATTTTTTTTGTAGGTGAATATGATCGAGAATGGAGTCTTTACTTTGTACAGCTTTGTTTGTTTATTTGCTTGTTTGTTTTGTTACCATAAGTTAAAGTATGTGAACCGTCTTTGTGCGTATGTTTTGAAAGACATAAAAATGTAGCGAATAGATCTGAGGTTTATAGTTCCTTGCATATTAGGACAGGATTTCTTCAAACCAAGTCCTTCCCAAAACTTTGTGCCCACAGTCATGATTTCTTTTAAGAATGACTATATAGATTATTTAGGATCTCATAGAGTCATTCAAAGATGTGAACCCTCAGGCTTATGTAAAAGATGTTGTAATCACGATAGTCCATAACTTTCCCGTGACTCTCTGTGTTTTTACTATTATTATTATTATTCTTTTTTAGTCGAAAGACATTGTATGCCTCATTGCTCTTACTTATTAAATATCACAGTCTAACTCGGAGCAATGAATAATATAATAATAGGAAAATAGTGACCAAGACGGTGATACCTAATAAACATGAACTGCTGCTACTGTGACCAACATTAGTGTAGGAATCAGAGGCACGGTCTACGCATTCTGGGAGCCAGCCGTAATCATTTCCATTCTCTTGGCGGAGAAATATTAACAAGGGTTCAAAGTAGTCCAACAATGGTTGGGCATCCATCTTGGGCTGTCCAGTCAAAATCTGCATAGCTTCTGTCCACGGTTGGGACGATCCCATGGCCAGGACTTTGCTGGAAATTGTTGTAATTGGAGGAAGATGAGGAGGTGATGAGGCAGTGAGTATTAAGTTGTTATAAATTCGAGGTGAAAATATGGATTAAACATAGTGGAAGTAATGAATGAAGTATCAAATTTGTTAACTTGCATATCCCACGTATCATGTGTACTTTTATTAAGATGTTGTTTGTAGCAAGGATTAACTGAAACGATACAAACTCCGGCTTGTAGTAATGGCCTCAGTTGTACCAAAGAGTAAACGTTTAAGTAAGAATAAGCTTCTATTCCAAGAAGTTTTTAGCATCACTCACAACATCGCCACTTCATGTTCTACTGTTAATTTAAGCGGTACCGAATAAAAGGGTCGGTATATTGTATGGAATTAATTATTAAAGCTTGGATCTCAATTCGTTTCAGACTTTATTTCTAAAAAAGCTGGCTCTACTAGGTAGGCTAAGATTAGGTTAAAGCGACGAGTGAGGTCGACGAAAAGAGAGATAGTCTGAAGGACAAAGAGCATGAGGTTAGACAGCATAAAAAAGATGGAAAAGCAGTTGAGATAGAAATAGGGTTAAAGAAAAAAAAAGTTGAAAAAGAAGAAGCAGTAAATGGAAAAGTGTGTGTGTGGGGGGGGGGGGGGGAGCAGATACATGTGCAAGTTTAACGGTGGTAAAGGGAAACAATCAGTAAAAAAAAAAAAGGAAATTAAAGAAAGTGACAGTGCAAAAAGATAAAGTGAAGAAAGATATTTTAAACAGTAAAAGATATATAGATATATATATATAAAAATAAAATTTTAGATAATTAATCAACTAACTAACTAGCGCACTAAGTAACTAGATAAATGATAAATATATAACTAAATAACAAATAACTAGATAAACAAGTAACAAAATTAATTAATTTAACGATGGAGTATCCTGTTGGTAAAAATGGTGATTTTATAATTATTTTTTAAAAAGTCACTTCTCACCTGAGCGCAGCGCCAGCCTGAGAGCTATTATAGATACCACACCTGTGTAGCGGACCCGTGTAGCCAGCCTTGTCACATAGAGCTTTGTGGAATTGGAACTGGATGACAAAACTCACAAAATACCTGCTCATGGAAAGAAAGGTAATAGCAAATTATCGTGAATATTCAGTACAAACAATTAACGACTTGCTTGCTTTGCTTTGGTTTTTATTTGTTTGTTTGTTTGTTTGTTTGTTCTATTGTTTTGTTCTATATACTGATAAATATCAAAACCACAATAGCAGTGCACAACTATGTTGCTAAATAAGAAAATATCGATAGTAGAACGCTGACACTTTTCAAACAGTAAACAGATGGAGTATAGTATTTTCATAATGACATCGGACGATAGCATTAACTGTTATTAGATAATGTAGTTTTCACTATGTTTATATGCACTGTCGGAAGAGCTCATTGAACCCTGTTTTCAATTCTGACAGGACAATTAAATTACAGATCGCTAAGACAAACTGGCTCAGCGTTTGAGTACTATAAACTTAATGTTCACGTTTTTAAGTTCTCGCCGTATGGTCTTCAACACCAATGCACAGAATATCAGTGCATAATGTGTTAGCCTATTAACCAAATGGGGAAAAGGAACGAAGTCAAATTAATCAGCTAATATCAAAAGACATTGCATCTGGATTATGTTTCTCCAGATTCCTGATGGTGACACCTCACAGATTTTAGCTCATTTCTTTTGTCTTTCGAGCATCTGCTGTGGCTGTTTATCTGACTCCACCCCTCTACTACCGCCAAACTCCTCCCTCCCACCGTCCTCACCCAATGAAAAAATGGCAACCCATATACAGTTTCTGCGACTGTTCAGCTTTGAAGAACATCTTCTACTAAGCTGTTTGCTCTGAACTTGAGCAGATGCTACATAATATAAACTATCGTGTGGTTATGGTTTTTATAAGCTTTTCAACCTCCTGTAGTGGTGGTTATCTCAGTTGTCCACAACCGTGGTCAAAAAATAACATAACACTATTGTGTTATGTGTTTACTGTCGTCTCAAACTAAGTATCGTGTGGTGAAAACATCATCTATAGATAATATGGTCTGACTGCTAAAGTTTGAACGTGATCCTGGGGCTGATTAAAACCCATACCTCACGGAATAACGATGGCTAACCTGATATACGGCGTGTTTACTGGGATGTGAAATTTGGCACCGGGGTCAAAGTCGCTCTCGGTCCGTTCCACTGGAGGTGACACACCCTGATGCCTGCATCTGGGGACATAGAAATCAGGGCGGAAAGTGGTAGAATCTTGTACGTAAAATAATATTCAAACCGCTGTTTCTTTGTGCAACTCACGGGGAGCCAAAGACAGGAGTTTTGCTGGCAAAGAGAGAACAAAATCATCTAGGCTAAGCTATTTGCCATCTTCTTTTGTGAATTCCTAGCTCTGCTTCGAGCTTTGAATCATTTCCTGGGCAGAAACAAAATCAGTATTAATGTTCTATTGAGTTCAGTAAAAATAGTGATCATAAATAATAATAATAAGAGGAGTAAAAAAAAAAAACTGAAAAAAGTCTGCTTATTTTTTAGTCTGTTGATATATATATACATTGATGAACATTGATACCTCGGACGTGCCGAGAGGTGGGGAATAACTGCGGACAAAATGTGAACAGGATAAAGATTGAATATCCGGAAGGAAAAGGAATGGGATACACCTGTATCTATTTTTTATGCCTGAGAGTTCCAAAAATATTTTTTGGGTGGCATTCATGAAACAGTTTGATGACAAGAAAAAGAGATATATAATCAGAAAGGCAAATTTGACGGAAAGAATTAAGAAAATTAGCCCTATCTTTTTATCAAATAGTGGTTCATACCCGATTACAAAGATAACAAATGCATAAGTAATAAACACTAAGCAACTCCATTCATTTCCATTGTCGGATAATATTGTGCATAGCATGGAGTGGATACAACAAATTATAATCAGCTTACAACTTGAGAACCACTAAAAAAAAAAAAAAAATTACCTCAGGTTCCACCACTCCTCATTGTACTTTTCAGGAGTTGTCTCCCCACGAAAAACGCTCCATCGCCACTGATCGATTAGATAACCAAACGGGAGAAATGCAATCTTCTGGAGCGCCATGCTCATCAGAAAGTTGATGTCGGTCTCTGCAACATAGGACACTCAGTGTCATAAAGAGATCGCTAAAACACAGGTCTACGCTGAGATCACTGGTAACATGGGTAGAATCAAGTAAAGATCACTAGCAGATTGACAGAGTCATGGAGAGACTACCAAAACATGATTATTTCAGCTGTAGGTGTTGAAGATCTATATGTAAATATTACCGTTAGATGAGCAGGGTAATGTAGAGATCACCATCAGACAGACAACGTCATAAAATCATATGGAGATTATTAAAATTCGCAAAGTATAGTAATCCTACAGAGATCATCACAAATGACAACAGCATCATTCTAAGACCATTGCCAGATGGACAACCTTTCAGAGATCATCATTAGATGGACGGAGTCTGGTAGAGGTTATCATTATGAACTCGACAATCATCGAGAGAGTCATGAGCACGACGGAATAATATCACGTGACAAAAATTTTCAATTGAGATAGCGAAGCATGATTAAAATGACAGGCAAATCCCTCGCTGAGTTTGTGTGTGAGTTAAAAACAGTTCGGAATCGAATCAGAATTGCCAAAAAAAAAAAAAAACAAACTTTCCAGCACCAACAAACCTAGTCAACTTATCTTGCTTTTCTACATGTGAAAATAGTAATAATTTTTTTTTTTTTTTACTTCAAGCTGTCCATGTTTTCTCTAGCCATTATGTTAATTCTGTCATCGTATCGAGATAGTAAATTCCTTCAAGAACGTTAGCTTCTCGTGGACATTTCCGATTCTGGGGGTGAAATAAGCGGTTGATTACACTTGCACCACAAATAAAAACCAAATTAAACACTTGTTCAATAGGCTATGAATTTCTGACCCATAGCGAGGAGTTTAGCCACAAATTTCCTACCCACCATAACAGGTCAAGCCAAAACGTGAGACAACTTACGGCTGAGGGATTTCCCGAATACTGGTAGATTCTATTCTTGCCTTTCTTTGGTTTTAATTAGAGGTATATAACGCTGTGTAGGTAAATTGTTTAGTTTCCCAGTAGTTTTTTTTATTTTTTTTATTTATTCCATGATTCTCCAGAAAATTAGGGAGCTAGACAGACAAATTAAAATTAATGATCAAACGCGAGAATTTTGAAGCTCTCCTCTCCGGAGATGTCCAGTGATGCTCCTCTCCTGGCCCTTAAAAAGACTATCCTTGAACATGCCTCCGAATTTGAAGTTTATCTTCCTCTAACCAAGTGGCTGGACACTGAATGCAGCTGACAAAGAAAAAAAAATCTTTGCGATCTTTAGGAACAGATCTCAGAAACTGACCGCTCGTGTAATTGTTGTGAAAGGTATTATTATGTTGCAGATGGCATTAAGAATAGAACAAAACAAGTCCAAATCTTACGCCTTCTTTTTTTAAAGGTATTTTCTCTGAAAAGGGGGTTAAAGGTCATTGTATCGCAAAGGTAAGAATACATTAATGGATTTATGACATCCTACTTTCAGATCACTTGATATGGCGCTGAAGAGATGAAGTAAAAAGTAAGAAGTGGTAGGTAAGAAGTAGCAACAAGGATGAATAAGATGCGAGAAGGAATACTAATGATAGGTACGTCATAATGATAATAATAAGAAAATTGATACAATGGCATAACGTGAACAAAATGAAGAAGCGTATGCAGAGACGGCACAGAGAGAGGAAATAAATGTAGAAAAACGCATTAACGTAGAGAGCGGGATTTTTGGAGGGGGAGGGGTGGATTGAGTGAGGGAGCAAGGGGTGAGGAATTAGGACATGGGGGTGAGAAGGCAAGAAGAGTAAGTTTGGTACATCCTACTCACCAGTATCATCGCTGACAGAATCCAAAAGTCCAATAGATTGCATGTGTTCTGGTGTCTGTACAGACAGAGAGATGACGTCACCCACAGCTTCGTGGAATCCTGCACATGAGAGTTTCAGAATAACGTCAAGTGTGGAAAAAAAAAAAAAGGGCAGATAGCAATTTTTTTTCTAAGACAATAACGCAATCGAGATAATCTCCATCAGGAGATTGTAAGACGTAGGCCTACATGGAACGTACAATAACGTAATCTGGGTGCTTCAAATCTATGCAACAGTTTACATAGAACACCAACTATATTATTTTCTCTTATGAACGTTTAGAATACCTATGAAAATAAGGATAATTCCATGTCAATAAAAACATGATAATTGTTTTTAGAGCCAAAACAGACGTACTAAACGCATCGGTGAATACGGATTATATCTCCTTCAGATAATAATCATTGAATTGAATTCTCCCATGGACATTTACCGTTCAGGGGCTGAGAAGAACACTTGGGTCAAATTTAAACAGTAATTTTGTAAGTTTTTTTAATTATTGTTTTGATGTATATGTGTATAAACTTTGAAAATACTTCCACTTGTTCTAAAACCCTTCAGGCTTGTATCTAATCCTGCATAATAACACTGGTATGTAATCTCGATGAATCGTGTTCTACTGACTTGCGATCAACCGAGTGACAGAACAAATACACATCGGGAGGTTGTAATGACCTATTAATGCTGATAGGCAAAGAAGCTTCACAAGGCAGTGCACTTCAGAACTCCACTAGACCTATAAGCAATAAACAAATGATAATAATCCAAATACAACAAAAACAGCAACAACAACAAACTGCAACGACAGCGCACACAGGTTTTATTTGAGTCACAAACGTTATGGTAGTGCAGATATGAGTGGTGAAACTACTGGCATTTATCAATGACAATCAATGCTTGTGCTCAAAGGAATATGAAATAATGATATTGTCTCTTGTGCTCATCGGATGTTAACAAATGACATACATCGTGGCTGCAGGGAGTGTCTGTTTGATAGGATTGTTGCTAAATTCAGTAAATCTAGAACAGAGTCACAAACTCAAATTGAAATAGATGCCGGCAACTTAAGTTCATCTCGGCATTAAAATTTTGTAACAGTCGACTTTCGACAGGTTACCGAAGTGCCATCTTCATGCAATATGTCATACTTATTTCACTGAGTTGAATCTAATGATCTTTCTAAAGTAGCACTCCAAAACTAACAAGGAGTTATTTTACCAAACTTTACTTCAGATGGTTCAAAAAGTATCTCACAGAACAGTCCAATAATATAGAATTATGGATCATGTCCGTGATCAAATAGTGGTGGATTTATAATTCAGGATATCACAATTGTCATTCCATGCATTTGAAAGTGCACAATCCTCTACAAACATATTTAAAGATATCAGCTGGAACTGCATTCCACGAATAGGCCTATGCACGATACTATATTACACATGAAAAAAAAAAAAAAGCACATCCGTTCACAAACACACATTTGAAAACATCAGCTAGTAGGGCATTCTGTGTGCATGTCAAACCCGGATTGGCTCCCTCTCTGAAGGCTACAGGTTGATTTCTGTAATGTATATAGTACTGTATGTGGCCCATCTCGTGGTGAGAGACAACCATATCATGATGGGTAGGCTCCGAGCACATACTAATCCTGAGAGTTTGACAAAATCAAAACATATACATGCAATGTTGTTCAAAAGCTTCAAAAATGTAATTAGTTTTTTAAAAAATGCCTTGTTTCATCTATTTCACTACTATACTTTTCTTCTCCCCCCCCCCCCTCCTTGTTTGATTATCCATTCAGTTACTGTAGCTAAGGAGGATTTTCTTTGAAATATACAATGAAGTAAACTATTTACGTTCGACACTCTCAGAATCAAGAACATTACATAATTATTACAAATGAGACGGTTCTCAATAAGAAGCCACACCTGAAGTCCTTTCTGTTAGAGAAATCCCAGGCAGAGGCATGACACATCACATCTCTACCATCTGTGGGTTTTTCCAGCATAGATTTGTCCCAGAACTCTTGGGGCACGCGTGCCATGCCGAGAGAGGCGAAAAAATCATCAGCGGTTCTAAAAATCTTTTCAGGGGTGTAATTCTGTGGAGATGAGGACAGCTCTTTCATAATTTCTTTAAACCATTACAATCTTACTGAGGGAAGAGTCAACACACTAAGTGGAGGTATATTAAAGTAAAGGTGTCGTTTGAGCATTAAAAAAAATCTCGGATAGAAAGTAAAAACACAACAGATCCACAACAGATCTTCTAACTTGTGTGGCTTCATGGGCTTATGGTACATGGTTAGCATCAGAAAAGATCCATTATGGCAAGAGAGCACTGGCCATTTTACACCAGAAGTATGTGAATTATTATTCTTCGTTCTCCACTTCAAGACCTGCATCAACAGATACTTCTTTTTGTTCATTTGTCTACACTCCTAGACAATGACAGAATGTTGGATTCAGTTTGTTCCTTTTTTTTCCTGGGCTTAATTTTTAATGTTTTGCTACACGATAAGGAAATAAATTAATACCATTGTTTTAGAAATGTGATTGGCTGTCTGCAGCATTATTAATATTAATACACCATAGGGTCTTGTCCTCAGACAGAACACTAGCAATCAATTAACAATCAGTGATGCATGTATTCATCCTTTCAATATTATAAAATGTCGAAGTGAATGTTTGAATCATCAATTAATTCATTCCGCTTATCACTCAATAAATCAATCAATGTTCACAAACTATTAATGTAAATGTTTGATTTCCCTTATAAATACCGGTAGTTCAAGAACCAAGCGGAATGATATGTGGCAGAGGGGCATTTCTAACTCGCCTGATGAATCATCTCTGATGTTACATCCAGTGACTGTTTCCCTTGATATGGTATTAGAACATCTGCAATGTGTGTCCATTGTTGTGCCCACATGTTACCTATACCACAGAATAAAACACAACTTGCGTTAGTGGGTTAACTGCAACACGTTATCATTGTCAGAGCCACATTTTAACCTCGACACAGATGGATGGATGGATGGATGGATGGATGGATGGATGGATGGATGGATGGATGAATGGATGGATGGATGAATGAATGAATGGATGGATGGATGGATGGATGGATGGATGGATGGATGGATGGATGGATGGA
>JBCAUA010212131.1:0-20954 GCA_038406235.1 Peronia verruculata | reverse complement strand
CTGTCTGTCTGCTTCCAGTTTCTTTCGGTTGCAAAATAAATGGGAAATCAGCAATAACATTTGCTAGCCATTGCACATTTACAAAAAAAAAGGGCATGACTGTGACGAGTAGGAGAAAGAGAAAAATGTGGTCGAGATAAATTGTCGTATCCAGGCGTGACAATCCCACTCCCAGGCACGGTTGTATGACAGATGATTACTTGAAAGCATCGACCCGCTATCGGTGATAAGCGGTGGGTACTGCATTCCAGCATCAAAGGACGACACACGGATCGATTGAACAGAGCAGATCCCGGCAGATTGGAAAGTAAATAAATAAAGAGGACAACCATACGGATGCGAGTGCTGACAAATGAATGGGACACTGATTTGGTATCGGATTAAACATAGTACACACACACATATCTACGAGTGAAGCGGCGGTCGTGACTGCATTACCGTAAACAATGTCGACCACCCCAGAAGAGAGATGTGAGATAGCATGCGCAAAATCACAGCTGAAAAACGCTGAACACGGCATCAGTGATAATTATAAATACTCGCACATGTCAAAATATCATTACCGAGGTATGAAAGTTACTAAATCAGGACATGTCGAAATAGAACGCGTTCGATAAAAATAATAACTCAATCACATATTCAAATTAGCGCCAAGAGAAGAGAAAACGTGTAGTTCTGTTTCAAACTCAACTCCGGAATACAGTATACGTTGTTATGTACTGACCGTATCATTAAATACAATGTCCGCCAAGTCTTTTGAACACCGCATATAGTACTACAAATACACTTACGTTCAAATTCCTGCAAATGTGTTTCTCTTCCTGCCAGTGAACCATAGGCGAATGCGAATGTACTAAGCTTTCTTGAGGCTTCTCTCTGCCATCGTCTGTATTAATAACATTACATAACATATCCCATGTTAGACAATTATATGTCTTTTAACAGGATGGAATTTCGGTCTCTCGAGCATCTTCCAAGGAACTCGATTGCTTGATCCTTGATAAAAATGGGTTTGGTTCCTAAAAGATTGGTAACTATGAGGGGTTTTTTTTTCCACTAGATGTACATGAAACCCACATACTCGGTGATAATACTGAACTACTGATTAGTGATCCAGACCGACTGTTGATCAGCCACAAAAAGTGCTATGCAAACGACTTTTTTCTTCTCTCTTCCTTTTTTTTTTTGCCTATGTCTATCTGTGGAGGATTTGGGGAAATGGGCGAGGGTGTTGACAAAAGAGCCGCAGACCTGAACAATCACAACAAAATACATACTACACTGCCGATGTGTACAAAGGCATATCATATATAAAATAATATTATATTACAATGAATGCAATAAATTTGTGCAAAACACTTGGAAGTATTCCCTAGACAAAGAGAAACAGAGACAAACATTCCAAATTATCACCACCCACTGGGCTGTAGAGAACTTGGCCGCTGAAAATCTCATGTGCACAGGTAGCTACAATTTCGGCTGACAATTCCAACTTTTTTTAAACTGCTGTTTCTGTTGAAAACAGTGCATGTTTTCCTTTCAATGTTATTGTGTTTACATATTCCTTTATTGCCCCGCTATTCCGTTCTCTCACCGGTTTTGAGCATGCTTTGTGAACAATAAATGAAAAGGCCAAGGCATTATCTTGTCAACGGGTTAAAGCGATTGGTTTGTATTCAAATGCGAAGCGTGATGTGCAACATGATTATCGTAATGCTCCATCCAACAACACATCAAAGCACCTGCCGACATGCACGGCTGTCCTCTTCGATCACGCCATGGAAAGCATCATAGGGGAAGTCAGAGCGAAAGTCCTCACGACTACAAGCAATGACAACATTCAGTATATCACATGTATATGAGGATAACTATGACCTTTTTTCCTTAAATCGCCCGTCACGGTATATAAATAACCCACGCTGAGACATTCTATATATGTCATCCAACTCTCAATCATTTCATTATGCCGTCTCGACAGCAACAAAGAAAAAACAAAAAACACTGAAATCTCCAACAAACTAAACAAGTTGTTTAAATAAAACCCTGCTGATAACGAAAATAATCATCGCGTAGTCTGACTGAACTCATTGTTGTCCCTGGGCTGAAAATAAACAAACAACATATAACAAAACTTAATACATGTATGCTGATTATTATACTCATCTTCATTAACACGCCTACTAAAGTACTATAGAATCAATTCCCAACCGAGCTGATGAAAATAATCACTGCATGGCTTGATAAAACTCGCTGCTATTCTTTCATACTAACTCGACAAAGAAACAAACAAACAAAAAAAGGAGGGGGGGGGGGAGCAATCAGGAAATCAACAAACAATTAAGTGCGTGTTTGCTGCTTTATCTGCCTGATCAATTAAAGTATTCACATCTGAACCAATCTCTCCACTGTCCACTGATATCGGATCAGACAGAAAAGCCACAATGATAGATAACAAACAAATGAAACCGATAATTCCCGTACTGAAACTGAGAAATAAGGAAATGCTCAGCAGATCACTGAGGAAAGTCTGGACTCACCCACTTCACCAATACGGATCATGACATTTCATATCTTGCACATGCGTAGACCTGGATAAGTAGGTTAATGCTCTACAAATGAGCCGACACTATCCGTCCTCCATCCACTTCACGTCATCTCATAAAGATTATCCATCTTCACTTACACACATCCACACACACGCGTACACAAATCATCCACACATGAACACACACATATCCAAATGGGCGCACGGTGATGGACAAACTAATCCATTCACCACCAGCCCATGCTGCCTCCACCCTTGTTTATTGCATCGGCGTATTTTACAGAATTCGGAGACACCTCATTAACGGACTTCGGGTTATTAACCTCCCGACTTCGACAAACTGCTTTTTTAACTAAAGGCGAATGTGGCTATTTCTCCATTGACTCGAACATCAACTTTTCACAGAATTACGAGCAATCTACTGCACCACGACAGTCTATGCGCATGCAAACTTTATTTTATTCAATATCATAGTAAAACTCAAGGTTGTGCAGTTCACAAGTTTCAGGGAACAGGCTTTTCGTCACAGTGGGTTAGCTTTGATCTGATGACAGTCCACAGACGCGACATGATCAGAGCTGTCAAGACAGATGAAAAAGCATGTAACGCGCGCGCGCGCGCGGGGGGGGGGGGGGGGGGGGGGCGGCACACTTAGTTTCCCAAACTGGAGTCCCGGACAATTTGCAACTTCTGAAATAATGCCAACTGAACACTGTCTGTCACAAGATTTTATAAGTTAGAAGACCTCACCGATTTGTGGTTCTAGGAGCTGGTTAGACCCTGCAATTGGAGCTACTGGCTGGGTTATACTTGGAGACACTCAGAGCAAATTTTCTCGCTCCGGTATCGATGCCACTCATCTATATTGTTACATGTATCCTAAATCATCTGACACTTGACCACAATAGTTGTCCTTAATCTTCATACAGTGGATTTCGTCCTCTAGTTAATTCTACCGACGACAACGGCAAATGACAGGAGATTAGGAAGCTACCGTGTGAAGCAGCCATTAGGCTATAACAACCAACAGTATGATAATCCTCATCGCTCAACACTCGCGTGCTGCAGACCTATTCACGAGTTAACAGAACATAGTGCCGCTGGTATTTCATGTGTGGGACAAATTTAAGGGCCTCCTGTTGCTGTTGGTTCCGGGGGTACAGTACATAACAATATATGATAGTAGCTTGGTTTTGACTTGTCCAAAGACACGTCGTACCAAAATCAAAACCACTGAATATCTTTTGATACTTAAAACAGAAATCTTGAAAGATAAACTTCCAAAATTCATAACTATAAGGTCTTGAAAGCACGCCGCACTAAGATTCTTATCAGACATGAAAATAGTATGTATTATCTTATTCAAATTTTCCCATTCACTGCTCAAACGAAACCCTTGCTTAGGGATTTTTTAATTTTTTTTTTTCAAAATAAAACGAATGCAATTCCGACAGTCCATCTCCCAGCTCACAGAAACTCCTAGTCCTAAACAAAAAACACATGGGTACGAGTGCAAATCTGCCAGAACAGTTTCCCCACTCGACTGTGTCCATAAATTTTCCATCACTGTCGCACATTGTAGTTTTCTCTTTTCTGATACTTTAGATTTGCAGAATCACGATTTTAGCTTCAGTAAACGCGGAACGTAACATACTGAACAAGGTCAGCCCAAAAATGATAAAATACAATTCCAGAATCAGCAGTCTCCCCGATTCAAAGGTCTATGATCAGTATATCAAAGTAGACTTCATGATTTACAGCCAAGCTCATAATTTAATGAAAAGCTCATTGGGGAGAGCCCGACTGCATTGCCCAAGGCTCAGTGCCTGCTGACTTGTCAGTGGTTCACGTGTAACTTGTCAGGCTGTGCTAGCCTAGGTGATAAGACTGTCAATCAGGGGACAAGCCAAAAGTCGGAGACCATTAGGAGACCAATTGTATGGCCGCGCCATACAAGGGAAAAGGAATGGGGAGAGGTAGTGGAGGATAGTAAATGCTTTGTTTGAAGTGGCATGAATTTGTAAAGGCCATGGTTGAATACCTGGCTTCATGTCACTAAGGTTATTCTGAAGCATCAATGATTCAGTAAGTCGTGTATAGACAACCTCACATTAGGAGCAGCCCAAAACTGGAGCAGTGACTAAACACCAACAGTCCTAGTGGAAAGAAACAACCCTGTTTACTCTATTTTCAAGCCACAAACTGGTGTATTTTCTATATTTTGAATTAACCAAGTAAGAAGGTCTGGTTGGGAAACGGCAATGTGTTGTACATGAGAGACAAGATAAGAGCGAGGTCTCTTATCAGGGATACCGTCAGCGGTGGGGCTGTTTGACTTGCCATTTCCCGCTCACAAAACTGATGTATTAAGTCAGAGTGAAAGTAACTACTGTATATGTAAAAATGACAACCATAGTATCATTTAAACATTTTCAAAGACTTCCCAAATCTATTTCTGATTAAGTTCGTCTATCCTTCACATGATGAAGATAAAAGCTGTTCCATTTAATTATTTTTGAAGATAATCACATCGATTTTTAAATTAATGTTTATGTTTCCCGTTATGACAACAAATACTGTTCGATCCTTTTATTTCCAAAGATTATCCGCTTCTTATTAAAAGGTAAATAAACTTGTTTGCGATAAAAGGATTGGTTACACCGCTTTAACTTCACATCTGCGTCGACCTCTAGCGACTCGATTAATTTAAACCTCCACTATCTCTCCTGACCAATTCTCGAGCTCCGTGCCTCATTCTGCATTGAGTTTCGTACCACTGTATTAATTAAGTATAGGCTCGGTCGACAAAATTAATGGCTAGTGACTGATTGAACGTGAACGCTGTTTATCTTGGAGTTGTTGTTTTTTTGGCGCCTAAACGTGCATGTTACTTTCAATCGGACTTAACACATTCTACTTTATCACTTTCAGTAATAATAAACAGTTTCATGATCTCAATTCTGACACTTTCTTTCTATTTACCAGCGTACCGCCACTAAAATCAACACAACCTTCCACATTAGCAGGTTCAACTGTCAATACGCAAACCCTGACGATAATAAGGATTCTTTGCTGCACATGGTAAGCAAGATATTGAGAAGAAGAATGTTTTGGGCCCATGAACATGACGGGGTAATTGTTCAACTCTAATGATGAAAAAGTTAATTTACTATCCACTGAAAGTAGTTTGACACGTCTCCCAAACTTGCCTTATCAAAATGAATAGCACTGAGGAGCTGCAGAATTCATATTATCATTTTAACAAGGCTGGATAGATACATGTATCTATTCTATCAATTTACTAAAACAGGGGAATCAGAGGAGCTGCTAACGGAATTCGATATAAAATATCTCACTCGACAATGTTCTAGTCAACAGTGCTATCACATGTTCTTCTTGTTCCTTCCACTCCTATCGATCGGTCAGTCTTCTAATGCAAGGACCGTTTACCTCAGCTTGCTGAGCTTATTACTACAGCTAATTGAGGATCATCCCCGTCATGTTATTCTTTGGTGAAGAAGACGTGAACAAGACATATTATACACAACATACCTACCTGATAGTCTCGCCTCGAATGAACACTTACTACTAGATATCTAACAGTAAACTGGACGAGCGACGCGTCAATGCGATCTGTAAATACATACACAATTCGCGTCAGCCGCAGGAGTCCTTTATGTCAGACATGCCACTCCGCCCGCTTCACTCAATTTTAAAACTGTATGTAACAGGGTCGCGTGATTTTTTTTTTTTTTTTGACAGAACGAGATGCCTTGACTGGTTATGCTTTTTTTTTTTTTTTTTAATAAATCAACAAAGTAAAAGGACGGATCATGGGTTCCAGTTTGTCCCTCAAAGTACTTTGTTGTTGTTGTTATTATTGTTGAAGTTCTTGTTCAAATAAGACCGCCAAGAGTTGTTAGACAACGACAAAGCACATAAAATACTGTCAGAACATTTTGAACAGATTCCACACCTTGTGAAAACATGCCATTCAATTTGTGAACTTGAACGTGGCTCAAGGATTGATCAACGGTGTAATATCCTTAGAAGTAATGCTAATTCCTTATAGTTCTGACTATTTTAGTAAAGGTAATGATGATAATATTATATCTACGCCTGCTCTTTAATATATCATCATAATTTCTGTGTCGTTGTCGCTCAGAGAACAGAATATCATCGACCATCATACAAAAGGTGCTTCACAGCATAAACATCGGGATGAAATCAAACTAAATTTGAGGAAATACGATTACAGTTACATGAAAGGGCCCATACGACTATAATTCAGTTTGTAAGAGTGAAAAAGGAGCTATGAATACGTCCCTTTCTGGGAAACTGATTCTCCCTTCACAACTACAGAGAGCTGTCTCTGAAAAAAAAAAAAAGAACTGAAATTTTACCTTGCTTATTCGTGGGGTGGACCACGAAAGAGTACCACAATAGGGGCATAAGACTTGAAATGGCATTTCCAGGATCTGATGCCCTGATAATATCCACACATATATAACCAGAAGAGTCTACTTTTTTCCTAAGTGGCAATATACAACTGTCACAGTTTGCAGCAAAGGCAAGTCATGGGGTCCTAAATATCCGATACGCTTTTCCTGTCGTGCCTGTAAACACACCTAATGAAATATGACGCTCTTGATGTACATTTTTACAGAGACAAGCGATGAAGTGCTAGAATAGGCAATGACAAAGGCGAAGATGTTTATTTATCCTTACCAAACACCAAACCTTTCCAAGGTCCGCAAAATATAAGGTAACTCGAGTAACTCATCAGGAACTTGGGGAAAATATTTACTTTCAAGGATTACACCCCTCCCCCACCTACACAGACCTCGTTTCATGTGTTTACCTTCACCTGCACAGGTCAGACACGAGGCCAGAGGTACACTTACCTTGGTAACTTATCTCTACAACACCCTGCTTATGATTATGTGCAAGTTAACTGCGCACTTGGCTGTCACAGGTAACACGGGAAGGAGAACGTTTAAAATTCAGTGTGCAGCAGCATTTCGTTTACGACTGTTCTCTCTTTTGCTTTCCAACGTCTACTCTACCTCCGATTTCCACTGAGTTCTCTTACTAAAAGGCAAAATATATTCGTTAATCATCAATGATAGTTAATGCCAAAAACAACACTTCAGTAATTATTGCAATTATTGCTGTTTAGGTTCCTGCGTGTGTTTGTCTCTCCTTCTAATGATTACATACTTTTTTTTTTTTTCTGCGTATGTTTACCGGATATTTCCTCTGATAGCTTTAGTGATGTAAGTTTTGCTTTAAATCAATTAATTATAGAGAAGTGGGGGCATGCGGTGCTATGGAGAACCATAGCCTACAGGTTCACCAGATCATCGTAAAGATGAAAAGTTTCCTCGAGCAATGATTTCCTACACTGGCGGTCATTGTGCATGAATTACACTGTATACATTTAAGGCACACCACACCATGCAAGAAACAGTGAACTCTTTCTGGACAATTTGAGGCAGGGAAGAAACAAACGTGAACAAGATCTTAGACTTCTTGACTTTTCACGTCGTCACAAATGTCAAGATGACCACGTGAAGCTAGATACAATATATGAACATACACTGCTTCGGAATGTCCAGAAATAGACACCGCAATATCACCATCACTTGGGATATTCCAGTGTTGTCCCTGTGATAGTTATGACAATACCTCATTCCATTTCTTTCTTCGTTTCTTTTCTTTTTTTTTTTTTGTACTTTCTTCCTTTCATTGTATTTTTTTCTCTCTGTTGTAGTTTAAAGATATGTAGATGGCCATATACAAAGAAAAGCGAAGAAAAAAAAAAAACGAACCAAGATAATGTCAAAACCCTCTCAATTATTTATTGGTCACACTTCAAAGATAAAGTTCATCACCCGCTAATGCTATGGTGCCCCCCCCCCCCCTCCCCTTCGCATATTTCACTTCTGATTACTGCGTGCAAAACAACATCTGAATATTAATTTACTGGCCTAATCCTCTTACACTCTATCTTTATCTCAGCAGACTAGTCGATTCTAGCTGTCACGTGTTTTATTACCCAACTGACAGCAGAAATAACGAGGTTAATCAAAATCTTGATGAGGAGGGGGGGGGGGACAAGGGCATATTGAGGTGAATTACATGTAGTTAGCAACCAACTACATGTATTATATATCTCACACACGGATTTTCTATGTAAGTGAAGCTTTGACAGAAATTTTGCTCACAATGAGAGACAAACCATAGATAAAGGACCGTTTTAAAAAGGCTTTTTAAAAAATATATACACATGTATAGCATTTCAATCTTGAAAAAGTAGGATTATATGGGCTTTAAGTACGTGTCTTGTTTGGTGAGAATTTTCGTGGATAAAAATTCGCAAATTGGACATTTTGCCTGGCCAGCAGCGTCTTCACCCACTCTTTATACTATTTTTCACTGTCAAAGCGCACAGCATACATAAGGGAACTCCTAAATGTATTCATTCTTATCGTGCTCATCCAAGAAGCTATGAGACTGTTGAATCACTAAAAAAAAAAAAAAAAACGCAGGTTCTCACACTCTTCCCCAAGTGCCAGACCATCTCTTGAATTCCTCTAGTTTCAAAATCTTTGCTCATTCATTTTGCTCTCTCGTTCATGTCAACTGTATTGATCTTTACTAACTATGAGAAAGAAAAGAAAACTTCAGTAACTTTCATTATTAATATTATCTCTGAAAGTTCACTGAATAGCAAAGTGTAGACAGATCTGAGAATTCAGCATGATTTTTTTTTTCATGTCCATCTGCTCTACTTATGCCAGCGAGAAAGTTAAGGCCTATGACGCACGAGAATGATTTATTAAGGAAGACAGAGGAACAGTATTGATGCAAACACAGACTACTGTGCTGGAGATCAGAAACTTTTCACATGGGCCATTTATTGAGACAGACGGGGCAGGCCACAACATCAGTGTTGGCATTCAGCGGTGGGGACACAAACTAGTGATTTTTTATTTTTGTGATGGGTAGTAGTAAGTAGGCCCTATGTATGATTCCCACCTCACTGAGAACATTAATTTATACTGAGAAAAACTATGTGGGAATCACACAATTAGTATGGATACTGCTACTCTGCAGTGCCAGATTAGTGATCTCTGAGGTGTTGAGGAAACTGTTTCAAACAGCTGCGGAAGTGATAATCAAATCCCAAATCATTATCAATTTGTGACTGATAACTCGGCTCTATCTTTCCCCAGTGGGGTTTTCAAGTGTGCTCCCTCACAGTTACACCAAGTTTCTGTTCACAAAAAGGTGAGCCTGGCGCTTTTTAGCCTGCCTGGTTGTGATGAGAACATAATAAAACTTATTACCAAAGACAAGGGGATGTAACAGAAACAAACCAGAAGTCTCTGAATCTGTTTTTTTTTTTTTTACACAGATTGTGGGTTTTCATCACGTTTTTGATGGACACAAATAAAGAAGGACAGCAGGATGCAAAGTTTACCCTTAAAACTTATGACAGGTTGGCCTTGAGCACAAGATATGTGAGTTGGTAGCTCAGTCTTTTGGCATAAAATGGGACGTTAAGAATTATGCCAGATTCTCTTTTCATTAATAGCCTCTTTTTTTTTTTTTCTCCTTAGTTTTTTTTTTCCCCCTATATCTTCTCTTCCCTTGCAAACTGCAGTCTATAATTATTTCCATCATCTTTATAAAGCTCCTCTTGTCCTATTTGTTTATAAGCCACAACAGACAGACACCTCTTCCTGCCCCATTCCCATTTCATTCAATACTTAACCTGTATTTTATTTGCTATACAACGACATGCATTATAAATTTCCTATTTTGCACACCAGACTTGCATTAATTAACATAAAATTTGTAGGTATGATGATTCACTCTTTTTTTTCCCTCTTCCTGTGTTTCATGATGTAAACAAGTTTAACATTTACCATATATGACAAATAAGAAATTTGTTTTTTATCATATCAACCTATTTATTTCTTATTCATGACATTATATGCCATGAGGGATAGTCAGCTTCTCACTTATGGAGACTGATGTTCAAGATTATAATTAATAAATTCACCTGCATCACTTTTCCTGTGGTACCTAAAGTGTTCTAATATCCAAACATGTACCTCTAGCTCTAGCACTGGAATTTTCTACATTATATCGTTTGTGACCAAGTAAGACCTCAATTTTTTGTAAATAAACAAGGTTATTAAGGTTATCTCCAGTTATTGAAATCAAGCAATAATTTATTTGCACTTATTTTTCTGTAAATTATGTCTGAAAACAGGGCACTACCTCCTTTTGTGGTCTTGACCTCTCGCTACTACAGAAGTCGCAACCCAGAAGTACAAGTGGCACACATCAATACTGTGATGATTATGCTTAGCCACACAATGCTATTTGAATGTATTCTGTATACCAAATAATAGGAACAACCCCGCTGGCTTAACCTGCTTGTCCCTCGACCAGCGGGTGACGGTCCTCCCTAACGCTAACATGTATGGGACTTTTAACCAACGCAAGTCCATCCTAACGCTAACATGTAGGTCCGACAAGCAGGTGATGGTCCTCCCTAATGGTAAAATGTAGTTGATATGTGCCATTTGTACTTCCGGATTGCAACTTCCGATGTAGCGAGAGGTCAGGACCACAAAAAAGAAGGTAGTGCCGAAAACAGAAACAAAATTTTGAAAAAACATAATAACATTTAATTAAATTATGCCTATAATTATACCTCTATTTGACTCTTTCAGGCATTCTTTTTGTTTTTTTTAAATGCTGCATAGATTTTTAAAAATAAAGATTAATTACTTTAAAAAATCATTTGCAACGCTGAACAAAGCTTATTAATTCAATGCTAAATTTTAGGGCTTCCTATACTCCTATAGTCTGAGTGGGAGAATACCAAATATAAGCTTCCTGCAACATTAACTGTCTGACTGCAAGTCAGCAGTCCTCTCCTCTTTCCCTCTGTATCCCCACCCCCTTCCTCCCCCTCCACTTGATACTGAAAGTAAGTCACAAAGACTTGAAAATTAATGCTATAATAACCATATTTTTATTAATGACTCCCTTAATTTATAAAATACACTGATGAACGTGTTCCATTTTATTTCTGAACTGCTCCTATGATATGTTACATTTATCAACTAAGTAACTCAAATTTGCGTTTTAATGCAGCAAGGCAGCTCTCCACTTTTGCTGCACTGAAAATCATACCTGAACCTGGAAACGTAAAAAACCTACCTGAGCTGTGAATAATACTCCAAATGTTCTTTTGTTGGATCAAGGTTGCTTCAGAAACTTGGAGATAAGAATGTTCATTCGTAACATCCCAAGATATGGTCTTGGAATTAGAATGAAATAAACTTCACTGAAAGAGAGAAAACAAATTCAAGATAAGAAAAGCTTGCCAGCATGCTGTAGGCCTTACAACTGATTCCGGTATCATTGTTATCACTGTCAATTATCATTGCCAGACATTCAAGAATGAAAAATTCAGCATTATTATTTCATTTTTGTTTTCTTTATGTTTGGACAGTGCTCTACAAAAAAGGTGTTTCGTCTCAATGTCAATTTTCTTCATCAATAATCCTATTGAGGAAGAATATAATATGTATACCTTAACATTACTGTCAAAGACACAGAATTAAAGAGACTCTTAGTCTCAGACAAAAAGTGTAAGAATTTTAAGCAATATAATAGCATAAGTACTCAACAAATTGTTAATGTTTTTTTAAATGCAGACAACTGCATATATAACTCAAAATGGGTCTTCATTTAAAAAGAAAAAAAAAAAAAAACTTGTCTGAATTTTTAAAAGAGTGTCTATATGGGCATGGTATAGATCCTTTCCACCTTCATGTTTACTTCCGTGTTTGGATGCGAATTTTTGGTGGGCGGACGCGGAAGCAAAACGTCATAAGTGATTTACTTCCGTGTTTGAAATATAAACAATGGAATGTGGGGCGGACGCGGAAGCAACACGTCATAAGTGATTTATTTCCGTGTTTGAAATGTAAACAATGGAATGTGGGGTGGACGCGGAAGCGAAACGTCATACGTCAACGATCTAGACTGCAATATGGAAGCACAGACAAATAAAAAAGTTCCACCACATAGTAAAGGCGAAACAATTTTGTATTGGCCTGCACATGGGGGCGTCTGTCTTGGGGTGGGGACGTGGTGGAGGCTGTTACATAACTATCTTATAATTGGATTCCATAACTTTCTTAAATGCATGGACAGAGAGAAAGAGGTACATGTATCAATAGGCCCAAATAGACTCCAGGTTTAGCTGGGCCAATAGCCCCAAATAAGACAGTGCCAATTTTTAAACCTAAAATGTAATTAAACAACATGAAGCAGAAAATAAACACAATAAATTACTAATTTACTTATGATGAGCAGTAATGAAAATTCTTGTGAGGGTTCTTGTACAATTTAAATCTAAATCTATTTCTTGACAATCATTCTCTTGGCTGTATGTCATGATGTCATTTTAATGAAATATTTTGACATTGGTCACATCACTGTCACTAAGGAAAATTGCTCACACATAGGGTTGTTTATATTATAAAGTATAATAAAGTCACTGAACATCTCTGAGTGCTCATCATTGGTCAAGAGCTGCCTGCCATGCACAGAGCATGTATGTTTTGTGCTAAAACTTCTTGACCATGTGACCAATCTCGAAATATCTCATTGGAATTTCTCATTTATGATGAACAAATCAAGAGTTGCATTACCTTAAACCATATATATTGTTAAATATTATTATTCTAATGGTCAGCAGAACATAATCTCCACACAAAAATGATTTTGTAGGCTGAACGATTTAGATTTGGGCACTGGTGGAGCACTACAGTCCCTATCCTTAGGTGGCCATTTTTCTTTATGGGTTGGTGGAGGTGGGCAGAAGTGGGCGAGAACAATCCCACTGGCTTAACCTGCTAGGACTCTCGACCAGCACAAGTCCACCCTAACGCTAACATGTAGGTCCAACAAGCGGGTGACGATCCTCCCTAATGCTAACATAAATGAGACTCTACTTCTGCCCACCTCCGTCCACCCATAAAGTAAAATGGCCGCCTCAGGATAGGGACCGTAGTCTTCCACCAGTCCCTAGATTTGATTTCAATGTAGATCTGATTTCTAAAAATTACACCCAGTACTGCCAGTACAAAAGAATTTTGTGCTACTTTTCATGAGTTTGGCTTGGGATCTTAAAAATAAAAATGCAAGTTAATAGAAAACAAGTTTCAGACTATCAAAGTAGCAGTGCAATTAGTCCTATTCATATTTTCCATCAACATATTAAAAATTCATGACAAGCTTGAAGATGCATTTTTGTGATTTACACATGGCAGCTCTCTCATTACTGTTTATCTAGAGCTATATTATTAGGCCTATAGACATAGAGTAGAGTCTAGTTCATTTCTAAATCTTATCACTTAGATGTACTTAGACCTATCTTTTTTTTTTTTTTTGTAGGCTAATTAGCCTATTCTACATCTCGATTCTATATATTATAAGATCTAGACTAAGACTAGGAGGATGAAAACAAGAAAATGAGTGAGTTTTATTATTATTATCTTTTTCTTTTAAATTATCCTTTGCTAATTTCAAAGGAGGGGGTGGGAGGAAGAAAAGTGTCTTATGACAAATTCTCTGAGCTGAAATTTAACAGCCTTAAGTAGCAAATCATTTATCTTCTCGCTGGGTGGATTTCCAAGAAGCCATAACATAGACTAATTTATAATCATATAGAGTCTATAGAGATTTGTATGACAGCAAATGCAATAATGCAATAGTATTAAGTAACAGAATTTACAGATATTCTGAACCGTTTTGAAATGCACAAGTAGCTGCACATGGTACCCGACGTACACATTATGAAACAGCGGGTTGGCAAATTACTTTAAATTCTTTATTTACTGCCTGATGAGCTGAATGGCTGATAAGCTGGTCTGGGCTTGCATACTATTACCAATGGTTTAATGTTACCCGTCTAAACCTAGCACAACATTGGCTGGCTAGTCATGGCGAAAACAAAAATAAATTTACCTTTAGAGTTTGACACCAAATCTCTGACTTAATCCACGTTCAATTTCCTGTGCGCTGTGAGAATTATGGTCGAGCAAAGTGTGTTTCACAGCAGGTTCTACAATTTCCCTCTGCTCATCCTTGCGGAGGTCGAGGTTTCTCTGGAACTCAGCCAATGGGAAAACCGGATACAGCATTCTACAACGAAAATAAGGTGGATTGGATGCCAATAATAATTGGATTGGACGCCATAAATTGTATTTGCAATAACAGGCCTCAGTCACTGGACAATCCATCTATTCCTCTCTCTGCCTCCTCCAGCCCTCTCTTTAAATTATCATGCGAGATATGGAAATAAGCCAACTTTCAAGACGAATGTAGCTGCATATCTAATTGTCATTGTGGTTGTGGTTGTTGTTCCTTTTTTTTCATCGTCTTTTTTATATCTTGATCATCTCCGATTTACTTTCACTCTACCACTAGTACTACAGCTGACTGGAAATACGTGACATCCGTCACATCTTTCCTAACTTCGCCTATTTATCTCACATATCCATTACAATTTTTGCCATCTAGACAGAGTGGTGCTCGTCACTCTTTTAACAACAGGGGTCATAATTTTAACAACAGGGGTTATAATAATAATATGTACTACAATTTCACACTGATCATGCTTTTCCATTATTGCTTTTTATCGACTAATGGTGTGCAAGATTCACAGCTTGACAAATTCTGAAAAGCGGGCACAAACATAACAACTTTGAAATCACGTTCTGTGCCTATAATCAGGCTATCATATTTTTTTTTTCTACCTTCATGAAACATTTAGATTATTTTCTTTTAATAGCCAAATCATCTTCCAGTAGCTTGCTGCGGTTCACTTTGAATTAGAATGAACTGTAAATTCTTTGAAACATAACTGTTTATGTGTGCATGGTTAATTAATACCAGCTTAAATTATTTTGTTTACAATTAAGTACAAGAACGTGATGAAGAACCAGTGCATGATACCAGTGCGTCCTTTGCAGGTTCACTAAGTTGGCCAAGGTTGGTCAAATCACGACAGATTAATTAAGTTTTCCTATTTTATGCAGACATATAGTGATATTGATAACCTCTTACATGTACTTGTATAATCCGTCGCGGTCTTCACAACTTTGATTGTAATTGTATACCTTTCTAACTGGCTGAAGTGCAAATTGTTCTGTTTAACTAATTTGAGATAAATAACCATTTATTATGTATCAACTCAAGCTCTTACACATGTGTGCTACAATAGTAGGTTACCTATAATCATACGAATATCACAGAGAAAATGAATTAAATGGAATTATTGGTTTTCGATATCCACACAGACACACACACACACACAGACACACACACATACAACACAGAGAAAGAGAGAGAGGGATGGGGGGGGGGGGAATATCCTGGACAGGGACCTGGCTACGGAATTATCATGTGACAGTGACCAGGTCAGACCTAAAACTTAGTAAACAAATTTCCATATTGGCTTTCTAAGATAAATTCGCTTTCCATGCTCTTTTCAATTTGGCAGTGGGAGCTGTGCCTTTGAAAGAAAGTCACACAGCCCACCAGTACTTCATGTTAGAGCTAGTTATTGTCATGTGAAGTCAGCATGATAGTACGGCCTGGAGATAAAACAGCTGTATTGTTTAAAAACATGAGCAGCTCTGACTTCTTGGGATTTTCTGAACAAAAATAAACAAATAAATTAACAAAGTAATCATAGTAAGATATGCAGTATGATGGCCATAAATTAAACCATCATTACTATCAAACCAAGAACAAAAATATCCAAACAAGCAAGGACAATGCAGTGTAGTGCTTCGGGGAAGAACAATCAGATACTTATTTGTAAGTAAGGGGAAAAATAGTCGAGGGAGGAGGTCGACTGTGGTGCTGCTAGATAAGCCACAGGATAGATTTCTTTAGAGGGTAACAAGTGGCACCGAGACAGATGACGCGATGATGATTATGACGATAAATCACAGCGACGACGATTACAATGACACTGATATACCTTGAAATGGAAGGGCTAACAAATTTGGAAATTTCCCTCAGGTTGGCCAATTTTATATTTTTAAGCCAACACTATTAATTCTCCGTAATATTATTATTATTACTTCTGTTATTATCTTCATTTATGAATCTATTTGTCATTCTTTTTTATGTATCAGCATTCATGCACTCCAATTGCTGATTGATACATGGACACTGACATCGTGAGTTACTGGTTGATAGACCATAAATACAAATGTATCTTACATTTGTTCTATATAATAATAATGACAGCGATACAATAACAATGATGATTATGTTGCTCTGAAGAAGAAAATTGTTGAGAAATTTGGCCAGTTCCATCACTTTATTCAGTTTTACATTGATAAGTTCTCAGATTGTTGTTTGTTTCTTGTAGTATATTGAGTTACTTACTTGTTGACAGTCAATGTCTTAAATTTTATGACATTTTATAAAAATGGTGATGATGCTGATGCTGACGATGATGATCTTGATAATGGTGATGGTTATATTATGCCAGCTTATCCGCATGCAGGCTTTAATTCAAAACCATACAACTCTAACAAGCAAACTGCAGGATGAATAGCCTACAGTAGCTTATAGAGATGGAGGAAACCAGTCAGGGACCTTTTTACAAAATGTAAGTTCTCTGATGAAACCAGTGTGGACCTGTACAAATTGGGACCCAGTGCTGATGAAGATTGTAAAATGCGTGGAAAATATGTGTGGCAGATATTGAAGATGTGTATGTCACAGATGTTGAAACTATGTTTGGCAAATCATAACATTCAAGATAGTTATACGTTAATAGATTGCAAGGTACAGAAGTGAAGTCACCAGGTTGGCTCTTGCGTTATCTATTGATAAGGCTATATCATTGTTGTTGGTTTTGTGTTCCATTGCTGTCCATAACTATCCCAAAACTTCGCAGAAAGCCCCAAGTACTCTTCTGCTCATCAATATCATCTCATGAAGATGAGTTTATTCATCGACTGTGTTTCGGCAACGAATTGTATGACGAAAGAACGCGGTAGTGATAATTTTTTCCATCCTTGTCATGCTCTCTGCATGCTACGACGATTCTTGTACCACTCATTCCTTCGGCGATTGGAACTGAAAAATAAAACACAGACATCCCTCCCTGTTGGGACTGCATTAGTAATTTCTCCTTTTCCAGATCCTCCCTTCGTATGTATTCTGTTTCGGAGTGCTCAATTTTGTTTCCAAACGTACTACACCATAAGTCAGTGTCACATATCATAAGAATTGCTACCAGTATCACGAGCGTTAGTGCTAGGTTTTCAATAGTCATTATTCTGAAACTGTTCGACTCCTTCGTTGTTCCATCTCTAGACTGGTTCGACCACTTCGGATTAGAATATTTCCAATGAGTGCCATGATTCATGGGGCGGTTCGCATTTGAATGGTTTTCGTAACCACGGAAATTATGTTGAGTTTGAGCAATTCTGTCCGAATTCGCAGACAAATCCCAGTCATAATTACGACGAGAGAGTGGCTTACTAAGGACAGAGTAAGCTTCATTCAGTTGTTTAAATTTAATATTATTGTCCGGACATTTCCTTGTTGCTGTATCTGGGTGGTACTCTTTCGAGAGTCGAAGGAAAGATTTCCTAATGTCAGCTGAAGACGCGGATCTTGAAACACCTAGAATTTCATAGTATGTAGTTATTTTTGGCCTATCCGAACTTGAGCAAAATCGTCGAAACGGAAGTAGCCATACAGAATTCTCCTTTACATTTACACGTACAAAGAGGCGCCCGACTGATTGACATAAAGGTAAAGGTCTGCTGAAGCCCATATTTGGAACTGCCACGAATATACTGAACGAGGAATGCCTTTGTAGAAACTCTTTGCTACCCAGAGTAAAAAGATACCGCATTATTATGTGGCAATCTTCTTCAAATTCATTTATAAGTATACACTATTTGCTGAGTAAAACAGGAAGACTCAGCATCTTGTCACTAATTGACTAAAGGGTTGCGCTTGTGCTGAATAGTGCAGGGGCTCTCGCTTGGCACAACTGTAGTCTCGGCTGGTGTGCAGAACAAGTGAGCAATTAATGGGGTGTGGTCGGAGGAGAAATTTGCCACTATTCATGAAAGATGTACATGTAGTTAGTAGTTGTTCCTGATCATATTGTTATCACGAGTTTAAAGTAGTATTCATTTCTAAACTTTCTCCACAGCTCATAGTCAAGACAGTAATCGATGATATCACAATGTAGGCCTACACGAATTTACCTGTCTGAATGCTTTCAACAGTCTATTGCATAATTACTTGCTGTCTTCCAGCACTGTTTTTCACAACCTTATCCATAATGAATTCTTAGTTATCCTTTGTTATAACGACATAGCCTCTACCGTTGCATATGTTTACATTTGGCGTATGCTTCAGCGGACAATGGTGTTTTGCTCTGTGTTTATCTGTGCTGGCTTTATTTTTGTAGGCCTAATAAAGTTTTATTCAGGATTGTAAAGCCTATTAATAATAATTTTTATTCGTATTATTCATATTATTATTATTCTAGCGTGGTATATACCTATGTACAAATGCATATGTGCAACGGCTAGTCATAAAAAGCCAGAAGCACATACTTCTGATATTACTTGAAAGATGTGATATAACTACTGTACAGCTGACTCAGCTTTGGCTTCCAGAGGATCCCCCCTCCCCCCCCCCCCCCAATCTTTATCGCCCCTCTTTTGAATGACTTGTCGCCTAATGTTGGCGGGTGACTACAAGGGCCTTGTTTATGTGTGTGTGCGCGCGGGTACACTTGAGTGTGAAATAAAGAAAAGAGTGCTTTGAAAAGACCTGTCTAAATAGAACATGTTCCTCAACTACGTCACAAATTGGAAGAATAGAATAATAGGCGTAATAACATTTTTTAAAGGTCACTTTTTTTTTCCTCGGGGGAGGGGTTGGCACATGTAGACCTATTATTAAAATCCTTCAGTATAAATTGAAAATTTTTAGCTGAAGAATTATTTCAATGGCTAAATACATCTGACACAGATATACAACACATTTTATGGATCATGTCCTGATAATACATGTAGCTTATTAGTCCACTAAGCAAAATCCTGGAATTCTCCAGCGAGTGTTTGTTCCCCCCGCTACAAATAAAGCATCACAGACGCTCCACCGTGAGATCCGAGCCCAGTTATCACTAGTTCTGTGCATTTTATAGGTGTTTGTCTATGTAAATGGTCGTGAACATTTTGCAGTGTTTGTACCTTCAAAACTAAAACCAAACGTGGATTTCCAGTCGTTCGCTTGGTCGGGACAAATCTAATCATATTTCATCGCGCCGGTTGCCAGAATAAAAGCCAAAATGGCATGTTCATGACCCGGAAGAAGTTGTTAACTTTGTTGATATTTTGTGGATCATATTGACAGAGCAAATCCAAACTGGAGAATTTGACATGAGTCACAAATAAGGGTATGTGTTCAGTTTAAGTTATCGGTCGAAACACAGAATAGAATATGAAGAGATGAAAAAGAGTGATCACTGGAAAACAACAGTGAAATGTGAAGTTTGTCAGGAGCCACATATCGATAGGAAGGCCAGTATAGTCGATGGGATCATGGACTAGATCTAGACTCGATCTAGCTCTATTTTTACCATTCTGATACAATCAGCACCTACAAATGACTCACACTAGAACTAGATCTAATATGAAACAAATGGGAGAAATACCGTACGGCCGCACACTAAATAACAGTAGCCTAGAACAAACCCGCTGGCTTAACCTGCTGGGACCCTCGACGAGCGCAAGTCCACCCTAACGCGGCAACGCTAACATGTAGCCTACACTAACTACTAGGTCCGACGAAAAAAAGAGGTTCAACCCAAACATAATAGTTACAGGTTAGTATAATTGGTCTTGAAAATTGACAGTAAAGTAGTAGTACGTATGGGGTGCACGGTTGATTTTGAAGTGTGCGGGCTATACAGTATTTCACCTGTATCCGCATCATGTCAAATGGCACCAATCTAAACCAAAATTGGGCAATTTTGTTTTTTTTTTCCAGGAGAAATGGGCCAATTAACTGGAAATTTGTGCAGTCTGACACGATGCACATAGAGCGGAGCTTTTTTGTTTGTTCCCACCCCCCACTTTTATATAGGCCTATTTATTCTAATACCAAATAATAGAACAACCATGCTGGCTTAACCGGCGCTTAAAAAATTTCGTTTGTTACCCCAGGCCTGCCTGGCACCCGCACGTCGGACCTATATGTTAGCGTTAGGGTGGACTTACGCTGGTCAAGGGTCTCATACATGTTAGCGTTAGGGAGG
>JBCAUA010212020.1:8721-20956 GCA_038406235.1 Peronia verruculata | reverse complement strand
ACCACATTATTATATCTTGTGCCCAGGGCAAGTCGCAAGTCGTGCCAGGTGAATTCAAGTCATAGCCATTTGTTACCGTTTTTCACTATTTTCCGACTATGATACCAAAATGTTTCTTTTTTTTTTTTTTCCAGATTAAAAAAAAAGTTAGACTGATGTTTTGTGAAAAAAAAATTTAGTATGTTAGTTGGAAAGTGGTTAAAAATAATCAATAACAGCCGTATATCTTCGTTGCCCGGGGCAACTTCCGACTCATTTGCCCTGGCAGCAAGACATATGTATACACATCCACCCATCCATCCCTACACCCATATATCCATCCTTCCATTTATCCATCCATCCATCTATTATTCATCTGTCTGTCCGTCTTTCCATCTACTGGAATATTTCTTACTTTTACACATTATTGGTCCATCTTTGTAGTCAACTTTTCACAAGATCTATAAAACAGTATACATATGCATACAAATAAGCTTTTTATTTCCATATTTACACAGCCTTCTATTTAATGTCTTTTATTTAATTGATGCAGCGACTTACAATCCAGTGGCCCTCGACCTGTTTGAGAACAAAATGTACTGGTTGTCTGAGTCCTTGGGTCAGTTAACTAGCATGGACAAGTTTGGCCGGGAGAAAAACAAGACTATCCAGACTGGGCTTCAGATGCCCAAAGGACTGAAGATTTTCCACATTGACCGATACAACATTTCCAGTGAGTCTTCACAGTAGAATTACACAATGTATCAGATCTAGAATATCCAGTTTGCCCTTAGTCTTCCAGTGGTCTTTACAAGACATTCATCAGATCATCAATTTATGCAGTTGAGTTGTTCCAACAAATTGCAGTATATTGAGCAACCGATAGCTGCCATTTTAAATCTCATCCATATATTTTGATCTTAACCCTCCATGTGTTTACAGCTGATTAAATCAGCCGTAAGTTTTGTTCTGTAGTGTTACCACTGATTTTATCGTCCGCATTTTGATTTGTTTTTCGATCAATGGGTCAAGGTCAATATATGCCAACAAATTGAACCAAAAAAAAAAAAATATCATATTGCTGTTTAGTCATTCTACTTTACTTTATTTTGGTGTGTCTGTTTCTAAGTATATTTCAAAACATAGTAAACTCTTTAATTTTCCCTGGCACCACAGATTATTTATTAGTGACACTTGGAGGGTTAAATCAAAACTTCTCTCAAGACTTGGCTTCCTTGCTAATTTCTGGGATGATTAAGTTACTGGATGTGTCTTAATGCCAGTGATGGAGAGTCAGAGTCAAAGTTGTGGAGTCAGATGTTTTTACCCGGAGTCAGAGTCAGAAAAATTATAAGCATTGGAGTCAAAAGTCAGAAACAGAAAGAGGGTTAGAGTCGGAGTCGGTAATAAAACAACCGACTGTGACTCTGAAGCCAAAAAAAAAAAAATATTTTTAATAATCTAAACTGTATTGCAGATTGGTTAAATTTTTTTTTTTTTTTTTTTTACCCTTGTTTTCCAAATTGATCTTCAGGTTACATTATACAAGTTATCATTGTTCTTTCAGGTAGGCTATGCAGAAATTAAATCCTCTGTTGCTGCTGCTATGACTTCTAACCCGACTACTTTTTTGTGTTAAAATCTACATGTATTGCATTTTGCAAATATTTGCAAAAAAAAAAAAAATGGTTTCAGCCTTTTTGACATTTTTTCATTACAAATATTTTTGGCCATTTTTTCCATAATAGCTTTTTTGCCTTTTTTTGTCCCAACCATCTGGCACCAATGATTCATTTCCTCTTCCTATTCTACATGTTTTACCACCTGTTTTACAAAGTTCATGTGAAAGATCAAGGCTGAGTTTGTCAAGTTTCTTTGTGGACTGCAAATAAAGAGTCTGAGAATTTTTAAACCCTGGATTCAGAGTCGGAGAGTTTTTAAACTCTGGAGTCAGAGAATTTTTAAAACCTGGAGTCAGAGAATCTTCAAACCCTGGAGTTATAATCGGAGTCGGAGTCAGAGAATTTTTTATCTGACTCCGCATCACTGCTTAATACATGGATTTTGCACTGCTCATATCTACCCTCTCTTTATTCTTTCCTTCCTCCACTCCAATCCCTCCCTCCGCTCCAGTCAAGTCCAGCTGTCGCAATCTGTCCTGTTCACATTTGTGCCTGGTTGTCCCTGGCGGTGCTCGCTGTGCCTGTCCTGGAGGCACCGATTTCATCCCCGGCTCAGACAGTTTATGTGATGCAGGTCAGTGAATAGGAAGCACAAAAAAGCTTCTCATAGTGTTTTGTTACCTGTGGGTCTTGCATATATAAAGGTTGTTTTGATGTAAGATTGGAAATGACTTAGCATGCAGTAACTTTACACAGTGGTAAATATGACTGGACATTAATTACCTTTATAATCCTCAGTGGAGATAAGACTGGAAAACAATTACCTTTATGGTCCACGGGAGGAGATAAACCTGGAAAAGAATTACCTTTATTTTCTACAGTAGGAGATAAACCTGGAAACGAATTACCTTTATAATCCTGAGTAGGAGATAAACCTGGAAAAGAATTACCTCCATAGTCCACAAAAGGAGATAGATCTGGAAAAGAATTACCTTTATTATCTACAGTGGGAGATAATTCTGGAAAAGAATTACCTTTATAATCCTGAGTAGGAGATAAGCCTGGAAAAGAATTACCTTTATAGTCCACAAAAGGAGATAGACCTGGAAAAGAATTACCTTTCTTTATCTCTGTAGGAGATAAGCCTGGAAAAGATTTACCTTTATAATCCTGAGTAGGAGATAAGCCTGGAAAAGAATTACCTTTATAATCCACAGTAGGACTTTCTAGTAGGAGATAAACTGGAATGAATTACCTTTATAGTCCACAATAAGAAATAAGACTGAATATGGATTAACTTTATAATCCAGTGGGGAAATTGTTCTTGAAATCAGTAATAGTAGGAGTTACAATAACTTGCTCTTTCTTTTCCTGCTTTTTCAACATTTGTAAGCATAGCAATGATGGTGCCGTGATAGCAGTGTCTGTGATCATTAATCTTGCACCATAGAAAAAAAATTATCCAATAACAATGCTGAGACACACTTTGGAATTTTTGTTGTGGAAAGTGATATAATCAATATTTTTACAATTACAACTACTAATTACACATTGTATGAAACATTATTCTATGTTCCTATCTTTTTTTAACTTATCTTTTAAAGTGACGTATATTCTTTTCATATGCAATGCTTAAATTATTTTCTTCCAGCTCACCCCAAGCCTGAGCGACCACTGCCCACAGAAGAGTGTCGGTGTCTGAATGGTGGAACTTGCAGTGAGGATGACAATGCTGTAGTCACTGTCTGTCAGTGTCCTAGAGGTCAGTCAATGGAAATTGACCTAGGGAACCTTTTTCACAGATTTTTGTGCATTTCTAAAGTACAGTGTAGTTATCATTAGATAAAATTTTTACTCAAAATAGAATGCTCTGCCATCTCCATTAACTCAATTGCTACCCATGAAACATTGTCAGATTAGATCTTGCATTTGATATCTCAGGCCCTTTAAGTTTATTCTGAACTAAAGTGGCTCCACTGCATATATCATTCATATCACTTATAGCTTGTTGGATTTCTACACAGATTAGATTAATTTTGACATCACATTCACCTATCTCTTGACCTCTGCCTATGTGTTAGAGGGGCCTTTGAAGATCAGATTCTAACACACTCCAATCTCTCTATTTTCCACTGTTCCTTGAGAAGCAACAAATCTCATTCATTATTGGATGTCATCTTCCTATTTCTTCCTTTGTCTTTCTCTTCTATGACTGTCTTTGACTGTGCCTTGTGAGACAGTTTTTGCAAGACTGGGCGATCAGGACAAATGACCCTATCATCTCAATTTTGGTTCCTTCACTTCACTGAAGTAAGGAAATTCATAAGCATTATTTTATTTTTCAAATCACATGTTGTCACCCTCTGCTCCTCCCCTCTCTTGGCTGGACCCCCTTTTAATTAGCATAGGTCTCCCTCAAGTCTATATGTCAGTGGAGAAAGTTGATCATGTAGAGGAATTGTGACTTAATCATCAGTATTCTCTATGAATATTAAATCTCTGGCTTCTCCTCACCATGTGTATTTTGAAGAGAAATGTGACTAACTATCCATACGCACCTTGCTATAAAAATTAAATAAATTACAGCATTTGATGAGATTTGTTGTCCCCTATGCTAAAGCTACCAGAGAAACTTGTTATTTCGTCTTAAAACTAGTTCAGCCACATGCCTTTCTTCCACATCCCAGTTTAAAAAGCTACTCATGTGAGATGTAACAAAAGAAAAAATACAGCATTGAGTCTTGTTTTGTTTGGTTTGTGTTGGGGTTTAACAACACATGAGAAGGATAACAGCTATATTGTGCCCAACACGGTGGGTACATTTATACAGTAAAATATTGAGTCTTGAGTTGACATGCCTTAAAAATCATACTAACTTCAAATCACTGCCAGTGATTACATTAAAATCAGCCATCAGCCTATTATCCAACAATCTTTTCATTTGATTTTGGATAGGTTTCTATGGAGATTTCTGTGAACTGCGGGACGGAGTCAGCCCAGCTGCCCCTCATGCTCACACTACAAAGGATAAAACTTCAAGTGCCTCAGTGGGTAAGTCTATCTCTCTTGTCTTCTGTGTGCATAATAAAACAAATTTTTCCAAGTAGCACTTAAATGAATTAACGATTATTTTAGTCAGAATTCTGACTTTTTGATCGTCGCTGATTTCAAAAGGGCAGCGGTTCACAATTTAGATCTAGAAAATAGATCCAGTCTAGTTACACTTAATGATTATGATTATGGCACTGTTTGTGTGACCTTTTTTGTTCTTGGAATTTCCGCGCGTTGTACTTGTTTGCAACTTGCAAACCTTTCTCAAAACAATTGAACCCTTAGATTTTTTATGAAGTGTCTTACTCTTAGTCTTACGTAACCGAACAGCATCAGACCACTGTCATAAAATAGGAAGGGTGGGGGGTCCAACTTTTTTAAACTTTTTTTGTGAAAACAGTTTGACATCCCTGACATAAGACCTCATCACTTTTGATGATCTAGTATATTGTCATTTTTGTAACAGATTAATATGTGATGGATTGTGATGTATCAAGTGTATTATTCCCATGCAAATTTCTTTGAATTTACTTACCTGTGAGATCAGTTATTTTTCTGGGCACAAAGGCTATTATCGAAATGTGATCTCACAATATGACATGTATAAGAACAGGGGTACTCTGCCTAAGAACCTGGTCAGTGGGAGACAAACAAACCAGGCTCTTAGGCAGATGTTCTTAGGTTCATTGAAAAGTTTTGCAACCCATCTGACCACAGATTGTCTTCACTATTAGGATTACCGTTAGTTAAAGATCATCTATGTGAATAATAGCAGCTTTCATGTGTGTGTGTGTTGCAATTAGATCTAACAATTTTTCACCTTTCTTAGTGCATAATTACATCAATAATACCCAGCATTAATGTTGAGTGAGCTTTCACATAGCAGTATTAAAGTTGAATGAAAACATGATAATGCCATGTTATCCTATGGATAATTGCACAAGTGAAGTGTTTACAGTTAGTTAACCTGACCAAAACAAGAAAAATTTTGACCAGTCAGGGGACTTAAACTTACTCCTCCTTATCCACAGAGCCAATCACGAATACTGTCCCACATGTTGTCAGACAAAGAAATGCTTCTGGGCTAGGCCACATACATCAGCTATCACTTTCATTCCTTTGTCTACCTGTTCACTCCACCCTATCCCCATTTTACTGCACATCTAACAGTAGGCCTACTGCATTTCTCTCAAGAGGACAATATAATGCGGAATTACACCATAAGTACATATACATGTATTCGTGTATCTTGTCTGACACTGGTCTCTGAGGTGGATTTTTTATTTGGAAGCATGTTCTTAGAGGGTTAAATTATAGAGAAAAAATTCAGTTTTGTGGCAGAGGTGGGTTCTTAGATGGATGGACCGAGCTCTTAGGTGGCGGGTTCTTAGGTGGAGATCACTGTAATGTATTTGTATTTTGTTGTTCTCCTACAGATTACATTTCCATCGTGGTACCTATAGTCTTTGGTGTGATTGCTATCCTGCTCATTGCTATAGTGGTTGTTGTACTCCGCAGAAGAGGGTGAGTCTTTATGTTGTATCTGAGTGTTTCATAAACCTCTAATGTAAACAAGGAATGATGGCATTAGTCTTTAACATCGTTGTACTAGATGTAAGAAATCATGAAAAGACCATAGCATATCATTGAACAGCATTTAAATTAGAGATGTTCATAAAAAAGAAATCTGTTACGAAAAAGAAAGAAAAAAAAGGAAGAGAAGATGAAAAAGCTTTAGTTATGTGTCTTGAAAAACTACATTCCAGTACCACATCTTAAAGTCAACAAATTCAGAAAGTAGTCTTGCTGCAGAAAATATTGATCTGAGTTTTATAATGAGAGTCGTTTTTCAAGGCCAAATCACATATTTATATACATGTTGTTGTTTTATATATAATGAATTATTGGGTGATTGTTCTGACCAGCCCAGTTTCTTCCCTTCACCAGACTCAAGAGGTGTTGAACAAACAGTGTAAAGAAGAGGAGAATCATTTTCACACTCTTTACTTGAAAATCACACCCTAAAAATCCCAAACGATTCATGATATGCGAAAAATGTCTTTTTCTTCTTGTATGAAGGATATAAAATTTGTTTGTGATCAGCCATTCAAATGGCAGGGAAGACCGAGAATTTGTTACCTTCTTTACAATGCTTGTTCAGCACTGTGTGTTTCTGGCAAAGAGGACTAATGGAGCTAGTCAAAATGATCTCCCATTGTACAAAATTAAATATACAAGTTCAAAAATGAATTGTGTCAATAAGTCATCAACCAATGGCCTTCATAAACACAGGAAAGTGGTGAAAAAAATCATGAGTCATGTACTTTTGGGGCTCAGATAAATAAAATAGCAGCATATGAGACACAACATGATGAAATCAGGCGCTCGTCAAACTGAGGCGATCAGAGAAATCACCTGTTTTTCAACAAAGAATGAATTTTGAACACATTGTGTTTTTCTTCACCAAGCCCTTCTATATCAATCTAAAAATGCATTTCAGAGTTTACTTGCCTGAAATAGATCGAACAAAAGCCCAAACATTGTATTTTAGTGGCATGGCCTAACAAGGATTAATGAGGATTTACAAAAGTAATCGACCATTTTCTCAATAAATTTGGCTGGTCACGCCCTTTAGCTTTAGTTTTAGTTCCCAATATTTCAAATTCTACCTAGGGTAGAACAACCATTTTTCCACACACTTAAAGGGAAATGAACAATCTTTACGATGATACCAATAACTTCATCTGCCCAAAATTTGACGAGAGCCTGATTTCATGGTGTTGCGTCTCATGTATGTACATGAGTACATTGTATTTGCTAATTATAATTTTCAAAGTGGGAGAGATGAACTGCTCCACCACATCTCAGAAAAGGATTTACTGCTGGCATAGTTTCTGCCTTTTGTCGGAGCTTATATAAATTTTATAACTTACGTGTCGATCTAGTTACATGTAGTTATTTTCATTCTTTACAATTTCACCTTTAGCATTTTTGAAAGATTGCACATGCTTTATTGACCAATTCTGCATTTCATTTAAACCAAATGCAAGCAAAAATCAATTTGACTGTGTCATAAAAGATGTCAACAGAGAGATAAGGATTCAAATGTTGATGTGTACTCAGTTAAATGTAATACTCTGTCGAGTTTAATATTTCATTAATGTAATATTCACATTCCTATGGATTGTTTTGTACAGGGTGGACTTCAATTTCAAGAAGCTGATGCCCAGATCCAAGCCTCAGTCACCAACTGTCACCTTCCAGGAGGGGGGCAAAGTCAAGCTGGGGGTTCCTGACATGAATCCTGAAAGTGCCGGACAAACTGAGATGCAGCCAGTATGTAGACTTCACAACTCATTCTAACATTGTTTGTTTTCAAGTCGATATTGACCTGATATGACATGAGCCCATATGACCACAGAGCAAGGATTCTGAGCTAACACTGTTGGAATTATGCCTTGTTTCTTTGAAGTGCCATCATTACAAGCAAGAGTGATTTATGAAAACATGCAGACTGCACAACATTTAAGGGAGGGTGGGGGCCTGAGAATAAGGGTTTGGGACTAAAATATCAAAAATGGGGTTTTCCCATTTTTACACCTTTGAACTCTTCTCATAACAGAAAAATAATGGATAGGGCCAGAAACATATGCTTTATGCCCCAAAACGGTACCAACACCACCCCACTAAATGACTGTGTAGAGAGATTATCAAAATTCAATTGCGATCTTCTCAATATGTATGATTTCTTTACTATTTTCCCTAAGGCTTTTTTATTTTTCAACCAATTGCCTTCATATTTGAAATATACATTCTCCACAGCATGTGTTTTGATAAAATGCATCACTTTTCCCAAATTTCTTTTCCGTTTCTGAAGGAAAATTGGATATTTAGTGGGAAAATGCGAAAAATTTACATCCGTCCATATACATATTTCAAAAATTTATAAAAAATATTCTAAAATAGCTAATTTTCAAAACACAAAATCCAATATGGGAGCGCTGTCATGGCATCTGGATGCAAAACAAAAATTTTTTTCCACACTTTTCCTCTAATTTGGACATGCTGAATCTGAATTTGAAGCTTAAAAAATCCCTAGTCCAAGCATTCGAAAAATTACTCTCAGGACCTGCACCCTCCCTTAATAGGTGATAATCCTGTTGTGAATTGTTTATCAGTAGCTAGAAGACCACCATAACATGGAAGTCACTAAATCAGTAATTGTATGAGGTTGTTGTACTACTATTCTATTACGAACCAAAGACTTCACATTTGGAAACTGCATGACATAAATCTAGACTGACATGGATGGACTATACAGATATACTTGTACACATACATTTAACATTTAGAACTATAAAACAGAATGTGAATAACTTCTCAGGTTTATACATTTTTATCAAATTTTTCTAACCGTTCTTCTTTCTTCTTCTGACATTTTTATTCTTTTGCCTAAAATTATTTTAATTATATCTTATTTCACACATTTAAGGTGCTTTACTTGCATTTGTCCGTTGGAAAGTTACTTTAATGTCTTTGCAGCAATATCTGTGTGAAGAATAATTAATAAGAATTATCATCATTATTACATGTATAAAAAATGTCTTAAACTTAAGGTGACTGTCCACCGGCTACTTATTAAATACAGTCAAGTCCACCCAAACTGAACTCTGCTAATGCGAATTTCTGATAATTCAAATAAAAACGGAACAATAGATTTTTTTTCCTCTTTGTGCCAATTAAATGCGTTTCGCATAAATCGAAGCCACCACCGTGAGTTTCCTTTAAATCAAACCCGCCAGCGCCGCCCTGAAAGGTAAAAATCGGCTTTTTTCTCTCCACATGATTGCCACCCAACCGGAAAAACAAAGGAGACAGCATCGCGGATGGGGCGAGAGGGATCAGGCAATTAATTTGCATAAATGTACTGTGAATGCACCTGGCGCCGTGGCTTCGAGTGGGCCATGTGTATGGAGGGGGGGAAGAGGCAGTGTACAAGGAACAGCGATGCCGATCAATAAGCATCCTCGCAGAGACTTATAGTGTTAGAACGGGTAGACAAGGTCAAACATATGTGTGTACCGTACTATTACCAATTACGATGCTTTGTGTGTAGACAACCCGAGGCGTTGTGCCTAGCACATGTGTTACAATCACTGCATGGCGGTACAGCTCTAGTCAGTGTTTACATCATGCTCTTTCACCCGCTGTTGACTAGCAATAGCATTATTTTATAAACTAGATCTATTGATGGCTTCCTCTAACCCATTGAAGAGAAAGAAGACGGCTCTTTCTGTTGAGTTGAAAATGAAAATGCTGCAGGAAACAAACAGAAATGGGATGCCCAAGAAGGCCATACTTGAAAAGTATGGCATTCCCCCAAACACACTCAATGATAGTAAAACATCGGGAATGTGTGGAGAAAGCGGCAGCCTCCTCAACTTTTTTTTCCCTCATAGGTAATTCGAGAATTGTTTCCCTTGTCAAAAAAACTGGAAGATGAACTCTCATAAATCGAACCCATGAGGATGGTCCTAGCAAATTCGATTTATGCGGATTCAACTGTATAAATGATTAATCTTGTACAAAAAAACATGATAAATACAAACTAAAAATAACCTATGACTTTGTGGAGATTTTTGTTGAAACCATCTTTTCCATGTAAAAGTCTTTTTTCCTCAATTATTTTTTGCAAATCAATCGTGAGGCTGTCTACACATCCAGAACTTGGAACATCCTCTCTCTTTTCTGTCTCATTTTCCTCTGAATATGACTCTTTTGTGGGACCTTCATCACTTTCTTTGTCCTCAAACACAGATAATCTTTTCACGATATCTGGAAAGTTAAATTCTAGATCTGCACTTTTTTCATCAGCAACATCTCTGCCTTTCTCTCTCAGCTGGACATCTTCAGCTTTAGTGTTGTTTAACAGTTCACTTAAGTCATAGTTCCCTCCTTTCAAGTGCACAGAGAAACTGAAAAAGAATGAAGGAAAAACATATCAATCCAAATGGGACTTAAATAATTCGCTATTAGCACATCATTATGTGTGTCCCAAGATGGAATTTATAATGCATGAATTTAATGAAAAAGATGAAGACATATAAACTGCTATGGCATACTCACTGCATCAAATGAGTCAGCAAATTATATGATAAGGAGGAGATATGAATTGATCCCATACATTTTTTTTGGAATTTTCTGAAGTTCATTTCAAACAAACAGTACAAATGTGTTTTTCATCTTTTTTACTGGACTTCTACCATACTCTTTTTTGTTTTCCAAAGCGAAGTGATACGACTGCTTAAATGCAATTCCAATGAACAAGTACTGACTTTCTCCATAAGATGAATTACTTGCTATTGATAGAACTGTACAGCATGTATTAGGCAACAGTCAGTAACATTAATGACAACATATCAGCTCACCCTTTAGCTTGCAATAATTTCCTGACATGGCTACCTATGACCCTCAGTCGTAATTCTGTTAGGGAAATTTCATCATTCAAACTGGCACAACTTTGTGTGGCACTACTGACAGAATATGTTTTCCCCCCTTGAACTCTGACATGGCCGTAGTGACTTTTGCTGTTATGTATCTGAAAAGAATTGAAATTAATCAAGAAATGTGTCATAAAATATCATGTATGATATTATTTGGGAAATTTTAAGATTATTTTTATAGTAAGGCCTGGCAAGGGGCAGATCATAATGTTGAAACTCTTCTACCAAAGTCTGATTATAATTTTCCACAAAAGAATTTAAATAACTTTTGTCATGGATATGACTAATAAATTTTCAAGGTAATTTCACTAGACTGAATTTTTAACTTCTAGAGAAAATATATTATTAAATGTAATATATATGCAAAAGAAACTGAAAGATGAGAAACAATAGTATGATAATTACAAAATCAATATTATAAGTCAGTCATGAAATTGAAAATGTTTCTATATTGCACTTGTGACCCAGGGCTCATTTTCACATACATACTGACCTCTTGGAATACAGCCTTACAGAAGTTTGCTCTATGTAGATAAAAGGTTAAAAGACTGTATTTGTCTTTCATGACCTTTAGAATATGTGTGTGTGTACCACCATCTCTGCAGACTTCCCTTACACTTTCCAGCAACTAGATGAAAAAGAAAGAATAAACATTACATGAACCTCAGAAAAAGAGTTTAATCTATGCTATATATATGACAATATGTGGAAGAAATGCATTTTTGTTTTCTTCCTCTGAATGTACGTGAAGGGATCAATAAGTGGAGTAATATCAAGGACTTTTTTTAGTGGACTGAAGAAGGAAGGATTAATTTTTAAAAAAGGATAAGTATAAGCAATATAATAGTGGTAATAGGTGTATTTATTTTCGGTGTGCATGTGATCCTGCACACTGGATAATAGGATTAGTGAGGTTACACAGAATATATATATCTTTAAAAGCATGACAACTGAAAATTAGGACGGGAAGGTTAGGGGAAGGACGGGAAGGTTTCCACAACTGACTATTGGGGGGGGGGGGGGGGGGGGGTTCCAAAACAGCAAAAACCAACTAAGTTTTCCAAACCAAATTGTAAAATG